>PVKA01008557.1:26406-72511 GCA_004027165.1 Ctenomys sociabilis
TTTTTTTTTTTTTTTTGCTATTTAGTACAGGCTCTACATGAATCGGACTTGTAGTGATTCTCTTGTTTTCAGCCTCCCAAACTCTGGGATTACAGCTGTGTGCTACATGCCCTGTCTCAAATGCCTTCTCAATGTCCCCTCAGGGCAGGACCCACACAGCACGCTGGGCATCGAACCTCTGCCTCTGCCTAAGCAGAACCTTTAGTCTGCTGAGCTATCTGGCCGGCCTTGCTTTTGCTTTTTTTGATTTCATGTTCTCTTAAAATTATAGCATATCCCACTTCTATTGAAATAGAAATACAAACAAATCGAGGTATTGGTTCATTCTAGGACTAGATTGTTGAAAGTAAACAGAACTGTCTTATAGTCAAGATGATGAATACTATCTGTAGTAATCAAAGTAAAAGACAACTTAAAAATGTGTGTGTGTGTGTCTGTGTATGTAATCTGAAAGAGAAGAAGGGCATGAGCAAAACAACCTGGTCATACATTTACAATGCTAAAGTGTTAGAGATTATAATAATTATATGAATGAAAAAATTAATCTTTTGGATATTATTAAACATATATCAGTGCAGAGCAGTGTTTGATTCTATTTCAATAGCAGTGGAATGTTGTACATTCATTTTTCAGTTTCTTGAAAAAGAAAGCAAAGTAGTGTTATTTTTCCAAAATTTGGTTTTAATTTTAACTGATCAGTACTAAATTCTGAGTTAGTACAAAATATTTAAGCCTTTGAACAGAAACACATTTACTACAATATTCAGGTTTATTGAACTTAGATCCTTTATTGACCCTTACATCTAAGTTTAATGATGCCCTTAAGAAAAATTACCAGGAGTAAAACTTTATGAGTCTCATCACTTTCGTATTGTTTTCCATTGAGTGATGGCTTACACTGTTTTTAGTACATATACCTCTCTTGACAATGAAAGTGATTGTTATCACACTTTGAAACCATTGATCAACCAAACTAGTGAAGCATTTTTTAGAGTACAATGTTTAAGATGATTCTTTCTCAATAGATTAAGTGACTTTTTTCATCAAACATCATTTAGTTATGTAAAAAGTATGTTACCTTCAATCTGTATGTAATCACATTAAATATATCAGTAGATGAGGAATTAAAAAACAGAAAATAAATTATACATAGTTTGGAAGTAGAGATGGTATTAAGAAATTGTTTTAAAGCATAGTGTATTTATAAGAAAATAGGTTCTAAATTTCAAATATTGATTTTTCTTGTGTGACACTGGTTAAATTACTTATGGCTCCAAGTGAAACACATTTCACAGAATGCTTTCTGGTGTGTCAGGAGAAATAACTGAAGAAGGTTTTATGAAAAACATAATTTTATAATGCTGAAGCGTTAGAATTAGCTTATTATGAATGTTTAAAATGTTTTTGTCATAACTAAAATTCACGTAAGCATATTTAATAGAATTTTGCAAAACACAAGGAATGAAATATGCTATATACAACACAAATTAAAAGGATGCTGATCAATAAAATTACATGACTGGCATGTGTGGGGCATATGTATATAATCTCAGCACTCAGGAAGCTGAGCTGGAAGGACTGTCAAGATTTTAAGGTCAACCTGGACTTCGTAGTGCATTGAAGGCCAGTCTGGACTATATAGCAAGACTCTGTCTCAAAAAGAAAAAAAAATTAAAACAACAAAATATCTTAAAAGTCTTCTTATGAAATCCAAAAATAAGATGCCTAATTCCTTGTTGCCTGTGTTATAAAATACTTAATATTTTCAAAAATTCTAGCATACATGGCGCACCCACACCTCCCATCCTGTCTCCTATGCATCTCATTTTCTACTTAACTATCAGTGTCACATGCACCTATCACTATTTTCTTTATCTGCCACTCTGGGATATGCTGTATGGTTATATAGCCTACCTTTCCCCCTCTTTTTTTCCTGAAAAGACTCTGCTTATTCTTTAAGACCCACTTCAGATATCCCATCCATAAAAAGAAAGTCTTCAACTCCACAATTCCTGTGTTCTTTGTGCTCACAACTATAATAGCATTTCATTAGTTGCAGTGTAATTTACTTATTTTTTGTTATATTTGGCTTCATTAAATTGTGAGTCTTTCTTTATATGTAGTCTATGGCTTCCATTTTGTGTTTAAAACTGAAATATTCACTGATGAGTAGGTGGAGGATAACAAGTGGAAAGCCAAAAGATTTGTTGCAAGCCAATGGATTTTCAGTTTGGTTCCCTCATTTGTACATCTGTTGTATTGTTGTCAGTACCACACCTTATCCTCTATTTAGTTTTTTGTTTTGTTTTGTTTTGTTTTTAGCCAAGTTCTAGTGATGCAGTTCAGACTGCTCTTGATCTCACTATATAGCCTGGGCTGGCCTTGAACTTGTATCCCACCTTCGTGTACCAAGAGCTGGGACTTCAGGTGTGCACCACCATGCTCAACCTGTTCTCCACTGACTGAAATACCTGTCCTTATACACCTTCCATGAAGTGCAACCCATTTATTCTCAGTCTTTATCAGGGTAGACCTGAGTGAATCCAGGGCTCTTTTAGCAAACAGTTGAGAGTAAAATATGTAGTGTTAGTCATAAAATATTTAAAAATATATCCTATTAGTTGATATTGAAATTCATTTTTTCTTCCTTCATTTATAAGTGAAATATTCTTACTCACATAGAGTGTTTACTGATTCCTTCTTGCGTACTTAGCAAAAAAAATATCTAGATTTGCTAACACTGAGTTGAATGAGATTATCAAGTCTCTCATTATCCCAACCTGGGCATTGCCACAGATATTCAATAAATAACACGATCTTAATGGATTTTAATTTTATCCATTACTTATAAATATCTTCCAGAAACATCTATTACTTTTTAAACAGTGGAGAAGGAAAAATATACATATACATATATATATATATATATATATATATATATATATATATATATATATATGCACACAGTATACACACACACACACACACACACACAGTTTAGTTACTTGACAGCAGAAATATTTAATGCTGTTCATATTCTAGCCTTTCGAAAATAGGAACAATCTAGCAACAGAAATAAAGAAAATAAGTTTCCTGCTTGCAAGCCAATGTAGTCAAAATGTTAACAAGGATCCCTGATTCTATAAATAAGAGTTTCCTTACCAGCAGTAAAATTTCTAGAAAGTCCTGCTGTGTAAGCTGGAAGGCTTCAAGCTGCGCTCTGTTTTCAGCAGCGAGTTGCCCTTAGATAAATTACACTGATGACTAAGTGAAACCCAGGTAACGTGGGACCACCACACAGCTAACATTCTTCATGTCATGCGCCATTATCAGAGTCAGTGAAGCAAACCTTTGGAGATCAGAGAATAAACCTTGTCCTCACTGCTTTTTTGCTGTGCTGAAAATTTTAACTGCTGGTTAGTCTATTTTTATCTTATTTAAATAGAGCCAACTGCTTACTGGCTCAGAGCGTGCTGAGCTAAGAAAGTGCTGGCTGAGTGGACAGCCCTATCATTTATCAGCACCATGCCCCACATCTACCCAGACAAATCCTGTTTTGGGACTTGCCAGTTTAAGATCTGAATTGTATTCTCTGGTTCTACTGGAAATTAATTCAAAACCAGCACAGGTGGAGAGAATGCTAACCTAAAATGTATAAATTATTGGAATGCATAAGCAGTGTGATCATGAACAGCTAGTACAGAATTGAAAGTGTCATATTAAACATATTTTTCATAAAAATAGAAATTTGAAGATAGTTTAAATTGTGGGTGAATCACAGAATATCATGGTATTAAGATATTGGCATGGCTAAATTGCTGAGCTCCTGCTTTGACTAGCTCCTCATACTTAGAAGACCTAACTTCTGTTTGTTGGGTCCAAGAACTACTTACTATTCATCGCTCTTAGGCCAAACTCAGAGAAAAGGCAGACAACTCCAAGTAAGCACTCACCACTACAGGGCAGAGCTTGAGCCAGGGGGGGCACTGGATTTGCAGGGCACATGGGTCCAAATCTATGCCATGAAAAGGAAAAGGAAAAAGGGACGCATTCCCTGACAGCGTGTTAGACTATCTAGATGCTTTCCTGTTCTATTGCATGCCGCGCTAACAGGGCTGCTCCGGACTCCGAGGCCAGGTCAGCACTCCTGAGTGTGGAGTGGGGTGGAGGGGTAGGGAGATGGGGCAGCTCCCTTCCTGCAGCGACTGTGCTGCAGCACAGTGTGCAGTGGCCTTCCAGAACACGACTTCACAGTGCTCTGCTGTGTGTGGCTGGCCTTCTACGCTTACACACACCACCTCTTGAGATCATGTCTGGCTGCCACTGGTTTTCTTGTTGTAATGTTCTTTTATTCTATCTTTGTTAACAAAACAAGTTTTGTTTAAAAGATAAATAACATCACAGCTGTTCAGTAAATCTATATTCAGTGCACCTAAAGTTTAGAAAAAATGATTTAAAAATACATCTATATTTTTAATTAAAAATCATTATATATATGTGTGTATACACACACAAACACACACATACCACACACACACACACTCAGATAGCTCAGCGGATTAAAGCACCTACTCAGGCTGACTCAAGGAAGGAGGTTTGATTCCTGGTGTGCCATGCTGGCCCTGCCCCTGAGGCACACTGAGGTGACTGAGAGTGGGCATGGTGGTGCTTGCCTGAAATCCCAGCACTTGGAAGGCTGAAAACAGGAGGATCACTACAAGTCCAATTTGTGTAGTGAGACCCTGTACACCCTGTACTAGATACATAAACAAGCAATAAAACACATCTATATATATTGACAAGAAATAAGTACAGTTTTTGGTCCCAATATTTTTGAATATATTATCATTATACAAAGGAATTGCATTAATGGATACATAGGTTTTACTAGGTGAACAAAAAGGTAACTTTAAAACTTATGTTGAGGGGCTGGCTAAATAGCTCAGTGGATTAAAGCACCTGCAAGTAGGTGCAGGGCCCTGGGGCTTCGCTCCTGGGTCTGCCATGCCAGCCCCTTCCTGGTGAACGCTGACACAACAATTGAGACTGGGCATGGTGGCATACACCTGTAATGCAAGCTCTTGGGAGGCTGTAAACAGGCTGATCACTATGAGTCCGATCTAGTACTGAGACCCTGAACATCCTGTGGACCCTTCCTTAAAATACAGAAAGAAAAAAAAAGACTTACGTTGAGGTCTGTAAAAGGTATTTGTGCCAGTTCTTTGTGTTAATCAAACCACAGTCTTAAGATGTTAGTGACACTTCCAACATGGTGCTTGACTGTGTCCAGGCTGGCCTGGGACTCGTCCTGCTGTCCCTTGGCCTTCTGAGGAGCTGAAGTATGCAGCATGACACAGCTTCTTGTGAACATTTTACACTGGAATTGGTGACGATACTCACAGATTTAGGGCTGCATTTCAGGATGCATCTGCATCAGAAATGCAGGCCAGCAAAATGATGCAGTGTTACAGGTAGAGAGTGACATGCCCAGTGTGGGCCAACTGCATTCAAATTGTTTCTTTTCTGTGACTGTGTTGGCAGGATGGAGGGGTAATTGGACCCAACTGACTATACACAGTAGGTCTTAAGTGCCACCATAGCTGGTTTCTCTCTCACCTAAATGAAAAGCAAAATTAATAAAGCAGTCCATCCTCCAAAATCAGACAGCATCAGACATTCTAACAGCAGCACACTGGATACTGATGAAGTTGTAAAAGCTAAATGTTTAGGGAGACATTCTGCTAATGTCTCAACATGATAGCTGTTCAAGATACCAAACAGCAGATAAATAACACATGAGGCTCAAAATTTCCCTAGACCTTACCCTTATCCTCTTTATAAAAGCCATTGCTTTATTGCAATAAAGTAAGTGAAAACATGTCACATACAAGTTCAGACCTGTACCCGGTCACTGACTGCATGGAACATGCTCTGACATCTGTGCATCCTCGTACTCAACATTCAGGAGGCTGGGATGCAAAATTTTTCTTCATCCCTCTGTCTTACTTACCTACAGCACTGGTGGACTATGTATTTTCCAGATCTTTGCCCAAACCAGCCCAGCAAGCCTAAACAAAACTAGTTTAGTGGCTCTGGGAATGAGCAATACAAAAGTCTGGAATTTGTTGCTAGTGTTTCACTAACCCTCATTCAGAACCTAGGCTGCTTGGAACAATGGTCTGAATTCTCAATTCATTTGTCTGACCTTGTCAGGTAAAACCAAAACATTCACAATCCCGGTAGCTAATGTTTACTACATTTGGTAACAGTTCTTTACTATAATTTTAAACATATTTTGATGAAGATATTTTTAGAATGTACCATTTCTTCCTTCCCTATTAAACTGCGCCAAGTGAAAAAAAAAAAAAAAAAAAAAAAAAAAAAAAGTCATTGCTATCCCTGCTTGGTAAAAATCTTTGTTGAGTGTATTCATGACTATCCTGTTCATGTTAGTATTTCACCTGTACATATTTCACTGTTTCTTTGACTTTGTCTCCTCCAGACTTAAAGCTAATGCCTACTGAAGATGAAAATGCCTGGTGTCTATTGAGAGCCTTTAGAGTATGGAGAATATCTCTGGCTGCTGGTCAACAACTTCAACCTCTTTTAACCTGAAGAAACCAGAGCAGTATTTGTCTATGATTCGTTCATGGCAGATAGTGTTTCTTCTTCAGATGGGGAATGCAGCAGGCATCTGAGTTAGATAGAAACATTATAGGGAGTTAAACAGGGCCAGGCCTTCAAGGCCCAATATGGAAGACAGGATACCTTGCAGTTGTGGGAGAGACAGACACTGCACTGTGGGTCTGAACTCAAAATTTTAAAGTGCAGCCACCCATCTCCCTATGGATGTGCATCAGAGTTTGATATTCTTTTCTTTTTCTCTTTTTGGATTTAGTACAGAGTCTACAGGGCCTACTGTATTCATGGTTTATGAATCTGTAGATCAGGATTGTAGTGATCCCCCTGTTTTCAACTTTCAAAGAGCTGGGATTACAGGTGCGTTCCACCATGCCCAGTCTCAATCACCTCCTCTGAGAGCCCTGGGGGTGGGGCTGGCATGACATGACAGGGCTCAAATACCAGCCACTGCACTCTGCCAATGCTTTAATCCACTGAGTTATTTGGCTGGTCTCACAGTTTGATATTTTAAATAGGTATCAATCATTTTGGAAAGACCAGAAAGAGTCACTAACCCAACCTACTCCAGGAAAAGCCTCTCTTCTGTATTCAGATCCACTGGCTACATGGCTTGCTTTTCTATTGCATCTCATTTTAATCAACTTACATGAGCCATTATACTTGTGATTTTATTAGTGACCCATCGCTTTGTCCCACCTCGTGCCTTCCTTGTGAGTTCTCATAGTTCCCACTTTAGGTTGGCCTCCCCTCACGGTTTCTCTCTATTAAAACAAAATTCCTTCACAACCCACTCAAGTTCCTTTCTGTCCATCTCTCATACAGAAATTTTCTTCCTCAACTAAATGTATTATGCCATTTATTTATTCATTCATTCATTCATTCATTCAGTGGAACTGGGGATTGAACTTGGGCCCTTGCACTTGTTGGAATGCACTTATTCCACTGAGCCATCTTCCTGGTCCCTATTCTGCTGTTTAAAACAAAACCCTGAAATTATTCATATAAACTTATTTTGGATTTGTGTGTGTGAAGCTTTCTTTCTTTCTTTTTTTTTTTTTTTCTGGTGGAACCAGGGATTGCACTCAGGCCCTTGTGCTTGCCAGGGAAGTGCTTATTCCACTGAGCCATCTGTGTGAAGCTTTGATAACTCATTTGTAATTACATTTTTGACTATTTTGAATTTTGGTTTTTTTTTTTTTTTTGGTGCTATTTCATATTTGGAAGTGGTATCCTTTGTTTTATTAAAGTATCACTGATAGCCACTGAATAAGGCCTCATTCTGTGATATCTGTAGTCCTCTTGGATAACTACTATTTCCTACCAGAGTATAACACTGAAATGTGAACAGACAATGCCTTGTAAAGTGATTTTTCACCATGGCAAGTCATAGATCACTCTTATGGCGGCACAGACCAAACTGGAGGATGCATGGCTCCTTTGGAATTAGGTTGTAGCCCAAGGTAGGAATGCATTTCACTACTATATTAGCAAAAAGAAGCATGGGGCACGAAAGTAGAAGTCTAGTGGCACTTGTAGCACAGAATTCCCCTCTTCAGGAGAATTACACTGGTAGATCAGTGAGACATCATCTCCACATTAAGCATCATGGTGGTTTCCTGGGCATTTATCTGGACTAAGAGAGGCTGGAGGAGTTACAGCCAGAGCTATAGGCCAGAGGCTAGTGAATTTTCCATCCTTGGCCACTCAATATTTTTCTTAGGCCCACTGTCAGGCAAATGAGAGTCTTGGCCAGTAAGCAGAGGTCCTGCAGGTCCTGTGCAGAACCTGGTGGCGTACACCATGTGGATTTCACTTCAACAGCCTATCTTTAATTTATTGTCCCTAGAAGCATGCTTTTACATTTATGGGGATTCATCTACTTTTTCTAGATGATTGTATGTAACAGTGGGGACCACTGTGTTTTTATTTATAAGCTCAAGAGCCTGTGATAAAACTTCTGTTCACCTACTCCTTCTGGGGCTCCCATTAAGTGCTTTTACATACTATTTAAAGTACTATTTGTTCCACCAATCCTTTGCTTGTTGGTTGTAGTGTAGATGAAATCTCTATAGCACCTTATCTTTTATGCTTATATTTGCATATCATAACCTTCGCAGCAGGTTTCTGAGAAAATATCTTGTGGAGAATATCATATGTAATCTAATGTTTTAAGTTCCAAAGCACAGGTTGAAGATTGGCCTAGGGGAGATGAAGGCCTGTGCCAGGCCACTGGCTGTGGCTTGCACTTCCTCCCCTCACGAGTGATGGACCAACAGAACCTGCCAGCTATTTCTGATGGGTTCCAGGCCCTGTCTGTCCACATAGCATAGACCAGGCCCTACCATAGCACAGAAGTGGTATGGACATTGTTTTGACAGTATATTATATTAAATTTTACAGGCATATCTGTGCCCTCAATTGCTCTTTTCATTTCACCTTTTTAAAAAAAATATCTATGTTGTTTTTGAATACATGCTGACATGTGCTCTGCCAAGAGGACCTATTCTGGTGAAAGCCTTTCCTTACTAATTGCCCAGTGGTGATCCAAAGGAACAGACTGCTGGCTGGTTCTTTCAAATCAGTGCAGAGTTTCTGTAGCCTCCTTTATACTTCTGGCCACACTTCTTCACCCCAGACTGACTTTCCAACATGCTGTCCATGCTGCTTGTTCCAACTGCTCCTCTCCTTGGGACCCAAACAGCTCTTTTTCAATAATAGTATGACCTTAATAACTCTCTACAATACTGAAGAGATCCTTAAAACGAGTGGGATTTCCACACACAAAAGCCCATTTTTCTGTTAGGGCTGGAATTAGAATAATCCTTTAAGTTCCTGTGTGTCCCGAATGTGGGCTTGTCAGAAGATGACTAGATCAACCAACCTTATCAGTGGGTTAATCTATTTATAAGATGGTAGTCTGGTGGTATTATTGGGAGGTAACAGAAACTTAAATTTATGGTGAGTGGGTAATGCTAATACTGGTGGAACTTTGAGGACAATAGCCTTTCCAGGTTGCATCCTTGTCTGCTTTTCCTCCTTTCAGTCACACTTTGCCAGGTGTGCTATGCTGTCATGATGTTCTATTCTCCTCAGGCACAGAAGGGTCAGATCACGCAGCCCAAGCTCAAAATCTCTGAGACAATGAGCCAAAGTCCATCTTTACTTAATTGATTTAGCTCAGGTAATTTGCTCCTAGAGAGGAAAACCTAACACAGTCCATGTCTACCAAAGCCAAAGTGTTTTCCTTGCTTCCAGATGAACAGTGTATAGGCAACGTGCCTCTGTAAGTAGACTTCAATTCCCAGCCACTCATATTTGCCAGTGATCTTGGCTCCATCTCTTGTCTATCCCTGCGATGGAGGCACCCAATCTACCAATTGTACCTTGGGATTGTTCTTGGTGGGGTGAGAGAATGGCAGAATAAAGCGCTATTTGTGAGATCAACTGCTGTTCTGCTTCAAGCCTTTCACAACAGCAACAAAACTTTGGAATGTCCATATTCCCACATGTCCCAGCCACTTCCAGATTTATCAGTGTTTGTTTGCATGATGCCCTACAATGCCTCCAGGTATTTCCTTTTATTGGGTTAGCAACTTTTCGTAGGGCTCACTATTTCTCTTTGTCGTTGTTGTATTTAGTATTGGGTGTACAGGATCTACAGGGTTTACAGAATCTACAGGTCTCACTACGTAGATCAAACTCAGTGATTCGATTGCATTCAGCCTTCCAAGTGCTGGGATTATAGGCATGTGCCACCACACCCAGTCTCAATCTCCATCTCAGTACACCCCAGGGTGGGGCCAGCACGGCCCACCAGGGATCCAACTGTGGCCACTGTGTCTTCCTAAGCAGGCATTTTAGTCCACTGAACTATTTGGCTGGCCCTATTTCTCTTTTGCAAAAACACTTTGATCACAGAATTCTCTAGGACCTCCCACAACAATAACAGAGCTACTTCGCTGACTTCCCACCTGTCATCAAGCACCAAGATCAATGTGCCTACCAAACCCCAAGCAGATAAAGCAAGTTACAAGATTTCTCACCATTATCCTAAGTATAGCCTTGTTCTGTGTCCTCAATGTCCTACTCCACCCATTGCATGCCCAGTTCTCTTGACATCTCTGTACTTTATCTGTAGCCTTACATTCAGGCACACAGCTCAGCAAGTTTTCCTCTTTGGTTCAGTCCTGCCTACTGAGGCAGGAGCCCAACTTCAAGGTGAGCAGCATTTGGGAAGCACTGTTGAGGGCAGAGTGGGTGCTTACATTGATCATCACCCTTTGTCCACTGAGACATCCCCACACTCATGCCATAATCTTCCCAGCTACACAGAAAATCTCTCCCCAGGTTTCTGTTCAACTCAGCAGTAATGAGCATAGTTCAGAACTGGGCACTCCTGAAGACTGTGTGGCCCTCCTCTGGATAGTCCACCTGTGCCTGCAGCCTGCTTTTGTCTGTCTACCACTTTTCTGATTAGCAGGTCAGACCTGATAGAGTTTTAAGAATTGCAATTATTAAGGTTTTAATGTTGTTAATAATACCTATGTGTCTTATCTTTTTGGGACAGAAGGGTGCTTATTTTCACTTTGGGAAACACACTCCCTATAATTTAGAGCAACTCCACATCATGGTCCTGAAATTTTATCCTGATTTTCAACCCTAGGAGCTAACCCTATAACCCTCGATATAGTTTAAACCACCACACTTTCTTTTTCTAATTTTAAGCTCATTTTCCATTTTCTTACTTTTGTTCCTGCTGCTTAATGTGTCCTGGTCTCTTAAATTGGCCAAAAATGGGCCACAGTACCTGAGCTGCAATGTTTTTGCATTTCTCGTAGCCACACCCTACTTGGTCTTGGGGATTTCCCCAGTGTTCCCACAGCAGTGGCTCCATATGGACTATGTACCAGAGCCGTGCATCCCACTATCATCCCTGCCTGCCTATGCAGTCTTGCTCACAGGTTTCATGCCCCACACCCATTTATCTGGTCAGTCCCTCCTTGGCTTGGCAGTTACTGGAAAAAAAAAAAAAAAACCTTTCAGAACTGACAACTGGGGGCCAGGGGGATAGCTCAGTGGAATAAGTGCCTGGCAGTGCCTGGCAAGTGCAAGGGCTTGAGTTCAATCTCCGGTTCTGAAAAAAAAGAACTGACAACTGCACTGCAGAAGCTGTGGACAAATGCAGGTAGTTCAGCTCAGTAATTAGTCAAGCACTGGTTGGAGGGAACTTAGACAGGAGGCAGTCTTGGGCAACAGAAAGCAAATGCAGAAAGGTAAATCTGTGAAACACATGCCTGTTTTTAAATATCATTTTATACTATGAAAGGGAGAGAGAGACACAGAGGCACAGAGAGGTGGGGGGAGGGAGGTACACTTATGGTACTTACTGTGTGGTAAACATCTTGGCACCTTAACATATTTATTCCCTCCTCTGAGAACAGCATCCCTCATATTGGAGAGATGGTTGATATTCCAGGCAGCATCAGTGTAGCGAAGGAGAACAAGGGAAGGGAGAAGAGGAAGAGAAGGGATGGAATAGGGATAAAAAATAAAAAAACAGGAGGAAAAAGATAATGTATTAAATTTTTCAAGCTTCTTGAATAGATCTTTTGCAAATTAGAAGAAGATGAAGAGATAGAGGGAAGGGAGATGGTGGGAAGAGGATAAAAAAGAAAATGTTACGTGCATGCACCAACTCCATACAAGGAATGTAAATGTTACGTCTTATAAACATGTTAAAATCAAGAATAGCATAATGTTAATCTGTTATAATATGTAAAAATATATGTAGGTATTTCCTTGCCATTTCTCAAGCAACAATCGTTTCGGAAGAGATTATGTACAAAAAGTTAAAATCAGCATCCTGAAAGCTCAGTATGAAAAGTGTTTAGACTTGAGCAAACCCTCCAGGGAGCTGAGGGAAATCCTTTTGAAAGCCCTCTCAGAGGCTTCCACTGCTCCGAAGAGCCTTTCGGGGAGCAAACTGATTTCCATGGGCCAAGGATGCAGCAGGGAGGGTGTTCTTTCAGTACTGAAAACATGGTCAAGTAATCTATTATTTCACTTTAACCTCTAGTGCTTCTGTGAAATATCAAATTTCTACAAGGGCCTGGCTCTCTTGCAAATTAACTGCAAAAGTTTCCCTTCAATATGTGCAACTAAGTGTCTTCTGTTTCTCTGCTTCTAGATATGTTTCATTGGCCAATTCCTTTACAACTGTTGGTTATATTTCATTAATACAACTCTGTAACAAGGCTCGGTGTATGATAGATTTAATGTCCATACTGCATGCCTTTTCTTCAGAAGTGTTTGACTATCATGACGTATTTCTCTACCATTTATAATAGGTCTATAAAATTTCTTTAAGAAACCCTGTTGGAACTCTGGAACTGCAATGAACTCATGGATAAATTTTGGAATGTCACTATAATATAGTGACACATCTGTCTTATTTCACAACCACTAATTTATTTAGGGACTTTGAAATTCTTTCTCAGTAAATATTAAATTTACTATGTAAAAGATTTTACCTATGTGTGCTTTTAAAATTTATTCCCAAGCACAGTATAATTTCTGTAACTTATGACATTGTTAGTGTTGTATTTTATCTGATATTAATCTATAAAGATAAATTCATTCATGTATTATTCTTAATCCAGACATTTAACAGATCATTTACTCTAAAAATACATCTCAGTTAAAAAGGTGTTTCAATTTACACAGTCATATTAACTGTGATAGTTTTGTTTCTCCCAAGAAAATCCTTATGGATGTATTTATTTTGTTTATCTTCCATCAATTACCATGATATTCAAAACAAAATGAAATCATAGGGTTGTAGTTGAAATCAAATAATTAAATATCTAGGATGGTTTATAAAATACTTGGGAATAAATCATCTTTTCTCATTTCAAATAATTCTATGTTTTTCATGGTAAGCTGCAAAATAATCCCTCAAAACATAACCATGCTTAATTCCAAGGCTTTGTAGTTACTATGGATATTAAAAAGATTTTTTCACCTGTAATTAAGGACTGTGAGATTAGAAGACTGTCTTGTGCTGCCTAGATGGGCTGCAAATGTAGTTGCACATGTCGGAGGGAGACACAGAGAGAGAGAGAGACAGAGAGAGAGAGTAATAGACAGAGACAGTGAGAGATAGATAAAAAGGGAAAGAGATTGAAAGAAAGAGAGAGAAAAAGAGAGAGAGATAGAGACAGAGTGACAGACAGATTGAAAGGGAGACAGATTGAAAGAAAGATAAAGATAGAGACAGAACAGAGATGGAGGTTTAGATAGAGATGGAGACAGGGCAAGGTTCACATAAGCAGAATAAGAGACAGGAGTGTGACCAAAGGCAGAGTAAGGTAAATAAGGTAGTCACAAGCCAAGTCATACCAGAGGTTATTGGAAGACCAGGGTTAAGGAAAAGTTTACTTTCTGAAACCTGCAGAGGGAGAATGGGGCATCGTAATCACTGTAGTCTCAACTTTGTCAAGATTTCAGATTTATGGGCTCCAGGATTGTGATAATATTACCTGATATTTAAGCCTCATTGCTTACGGAAATTTCTTATATCAGTGACAATAAATGAATACTTTGATTTCTATTTTTTCTTATTTAGAAGTATGGCTGCAAGCTTTATTTTTATCAGTATTATGAGTGAAGAATGTAAATCCTATTCTAGTGTGTGAAGACTAAGAAACTGAGTAAAGTGATTTTGTGCGTTGTTTTATCTTCTAACAACGCACATGAACATGGCCTTGTAAGGATAAGCTATACTTGTTTCTCTAGGAGAACTCGGCTTGAACTTGATGCTTTAACTTTTAGTTGATATGATTTGTCAGCTTTATACAAAAATCAGGGTTATATTTATGGGTAGGGCTGAGTTATAACATTGTTTTCTTGCAGCTATTTGATTTTGGTGCATATAGAGAATTTTTGATCTTCCTATTTTTGGCACTGTTTGTATAAAATGAGTGATCAGCTTTTAGGCCCAATATAAGTTGACAACCCACACACACTGAAGCTGATACTAAGAGCTAAAGCGTAATGTTGGTGGAAGTGAATTTCCTTGTGTGAGTGAATTGTTTGTGAATAGTGAGCCCTTGTTTGTGAATAGTGCCATGGAGTAAGTCCAAGCTTCACTTCACTTAGCTTGGGACTGACCAGCGTGAAGCTCACGGCTAAGCTGCAGGGAGTTAGATGGAGTTGCTTTTCTTCTGTTAATATGATAACTGGGCCTCTGAGAAGTGAACTACTGACTTTTGCTGTAATCGCTGGCATATAACTAATGCTATCTGTTTGGAGCATTGTTTTTAGCAAATGCTTCTGTCATCTCTAGGATGGACAGAGTACATGTTCTGTAGTATAACTTCCTTGGTACAAATCTCAGATCTTTACATTTCTGTTTAACTTGGGGCTAGTTAATTAAACTCATTATGACATCCTTAGCTTATCTGTAAAATGACTACATTTACCTCACAAGCTTGTTATGAGACATCAACTGTGAGAACACAGAGCACACACTTCCTTATACCTAGGAATGATTCCTAAACTTTAGTTTCTAGTATCTTGCAGCTGGTGCAATATTTTTCTTCTTCAGATGTGCATGTTGCTGGTCATTTATCTTCCCCAGAGCTGAAACCTTTTGTATAATGGGGGAAAACTCCTGACTGGGACTGGAGTAGTTAAATGCTGGAGGCCTGAGACTTCAGAAAAGATGAATTAGTCTAAAAGAAGGGAAGTGCAGACTGAAGCCACGCAGTTGTCCAAGTGGCCTTTTGTAACTAAGACTTAAGTCACCAGCTGTATCAAATTAATAAGTAAGTAAATTTCATTGAAGGTGTTGTATGCCTTGGATCCATATGTTTCTGATTCTGTTTTGCAGTTGATATACTTGAAATTGCTGATGACTAGTCCTGTGATGAATTATTTAGCCTTTCATTTTAAAGGTTTAAATAGAATAAATTAACTTTTAGACAGATAAAAATGGTGATGTGTTATGAAGTTATCCTTATTACAAAAAGCTTTCTTATTCAATTTCTCATCTTTCTTTGTTCATTAAATTAACTTTTATTGTGCTCTACTATGGACCTGAGCCTAACTTCTAGTGCGTTATCAGTTATTTTCTATGAATTAAAAATGTTTCAGGTCCATGATTCTATAACTATCTCTCTGTGTTAATAATAGCCACAGTTTTTTGTTTTTACTTTTTTGTTTTTTTGCTGAGAGAAGTATGGTTGAATATTCTGATGGTTTGATTACAGTCTATCATGTTTTTCTTAAACTGACTATTATATTTGTGATTAGTCAGGGTACACCCAGCAAAGCAATTTTATTGCATATAAGCCTGTCAGTTTTCTGTTATGATAAACCACCTAACGTTCACCATCTGAGATTGGACATATGCAAGCTAAACTGACAAGTAGTAAATAATTAGGGAAAACACATAAATTTTTATGAGCTATGTGTTTTAACAATTTGCTTAAAATTAAGTTATCAGATAAAATTTTATGCCAAATCAAATGCAGAAAGTAGTTTGCCGAAGTACATACAATTCTGAAATATTACACAACTTTGAAATTTTATTGAAGTCAATTGCTAAGGTAATAGATGGATTTTATTATCTTAAAGCAAGCTTCTTTGTTTTACTTGAGAAAGAGAACATAAAAGTAGGAGTAGAAAAGACACAAAAATTTGTTTTTATGTCTGTTACAGGGAATGATATATGGTCCTTCAGTTAAAATTAGGAGTGTACTTGACAGAAAACACAATATATTTATCTTTATGCTATTTGAGTGTAAAATATAGGTAGAGGGACTGAGGAGATAGCTCAACAGCATAAGTACCAGCCTGACTACCACAAAGTCCTGAGTTTGATGTAGATATATAAGCAATTGGAATGCATTTTAGTATATATATATATATATATATATATATATATATATATATATATACACACACAAAAACACAAATGTGATGAGTATTACTATTATTTGCAATGTTAGATGTTATGGTTTGTGTATAGGCACCCCCTCAAAACCTCATGTAGTCATGGAGCAGCTTCTGGAGTTTGTGATTAACTCTTGATCCACTGGGATTATGGGTGAGTGCTTCTGGGATTATGGGGGGGTCTGGGTTGATAGACTGAAAGCAATTTAAGAGACGGAGACTTCCTCTCTGTTGCTGCTCTCCTCCAATTTGCTCTCTTGCTCTTTGCCACTGCCATGAAAAGTTGCTTTCTGCCATGTGCCACCCTGCCTTAGAGCCAGTTAAATATGGACAGAAACTTGCAAGTACTGTGAACTAAACAAACTTTTCCTTCCTTCATTTTGGATGTAGGGTATTTGTCCCAGCAATGAGAAAAGAGTGACTGAGACAGAATAGTTGTAGGCTCTTGAAAGTGATTACAGAGATATTTGAAAACTTGAAATCAAAACCATTAGGAGACATTTTCCTCAGGCATTTATTGAGAGAATGTGCCAGACACATACAACCTATCAAAATTATCAATTAATGCTTCCTTCTAGGAAGAATAACATTCAACTTTTTAAAATGAGATAAACACATTTTAAAAGATAGTATACTTTACAACATATTAAATGTTTGCTATTATTGTGGGCAGCTGAGTTAGATAGAAATATTATAGGCAGTCGGACTTGGCCAGGCCCTCAAAAAGACAAGATGGAAGGCAAGGTGACTTTGCAGCTTGGAAGAGACAGACACTCCCATATGGACCACACCTGAAGACCAAGATAAAAGAGAAAATATACAGCTATGTACTTCCCTATGGATGGACATCAGGAATTGATATTCTAAATTGGTATTCATCACCTTGAAAGAGCCTAAATGAGTCACTAATCCAACCCTCAACAGGAAGGAACCCTGTCCCGTATTCATGCTTGCTTTTTAAGTGACTCACTTCCCAAGTTGGTACTGGATTTAATCAAGTTTGCCTGGACAAATGGTGCTTTTAACCTCATTAGTTGATCATAGTTTTGTCCCACCTCATGCCCACCTGAAGGAATGCTCATGTTCTCTACCACCTTAGACATACCTCACTGCATGGTTTTCCTCTATAAAAGTCACTGCAAGAGACAGCTTCCCAGAGACCACCTACCTGGGGCCCCATTCCTGTTCCTCTCTTAAATAGGAACTTTCTTTCCCCCAATAAATATATTCTGCTTGTAACCTCTGTTCCTAAAATTCACTCTTCAGTTTTAGGAACATGAACTCATCCAGGTACCTTTCAAGTTGGCAGTCTCATTTCTCCCCTATGTCATTTGGAGGTCGTCCACCGAATTCAGTTTTCTTCCTATATCACTACTACCGAAATTCAGAACTTAAAATAGTACATAGTATTTGTAAATTAAACCCAAAAATTGTATTGACACAGTCGAAGTAAAAGCCTCAGAAGAAATGGAATTTAGATCGAACCGTCATGAATGATTAGAACTGTACCTGAAATAGGACACAGTACGAGCATCCACAAAGTTCAACCAAAAATATTGTTGTAAATTAAGGACACCAATTAGATGAGCACTGATGGAAATTGGGGCAACAGGGGAGAAGTATAAGGGACCTCTAACAGACATGTGAGAGTTCACGGAGTGGAATTAGATTGACAGCAAGCTGGTGATTGTGATATAGGGAATCTCCAAATGACACAGGGAGCAAAACTGATCCCCGGTGGATGACCTCCAAATGATATAGAGGAAAAATGGTCTCCCAAACTAAATGGTACCTGGAATGAATTCGTGTTCTCTAAAACCCAAAAACGAACTTTAGGAACAAGTGGAAGTTTTAAGCTGAACGTACTTACTGAGGGAAAGAAAGCTCCTATCCGAGTGAGGGACAGGAAGGGGGCTCCCGAGGGTGGTCCCTGGGGAGCTGTCTCTTCCACAGACTTTAATAGAGAAAAACCATGTGGTGAGGTGGGACTAAGGTGGTGGAGAAGACATAGGAACTGACTTGGGGGCATGAGGTGGGACAAAACTATGGCTAACCAATGAGATTACAAGCACCATCGCTCAGGTAAAATTGATTAAATCCAGTACCAAATGGGGAAGCAAGCTATGTATCAAGCAGGCATGAATATGGGACAGGGTCTTCTCCTGTTGGGGGTTGGGCAGTGACTCATTTGGGCTCTTTCAAAGTGATTTATAGCTATTTAGGATGTCAGTGGCTGATGCCTATCCCTAACGAAGTATGTAGCTGTGTTTCCTCTTTTGTCTCAGTCTTGAAGTGTGGCCATACACAAGTGTCTGTCCCTTCCAAGTTGCAAAGTCACCTTTTCCCCTGTCTTGTCTCTTTGAGTGCCTGGCCCTAACTGACTGTCTGTAATATTTCTATCTAACTCAGCTGCCTACAACATTTGAATGGGATTTCACCAGACCCTACTGAGCTACTTGTTCTGATCCAAACTTTGGAGTGATATTGGTAATCTAATGTGCTGAGGTTCACTGAATTTAAACCTAGCAAATTCATTGTGTACTTTAAAAGCATAGTACATGGATGTTTAAAGTACAGGGGTGATTTGTTCATATCACATAGTGTCTTTATGAAATATTAGCAGGCATTCTTCTTTGATCTTTGCTCCAAGAATGATGTTTCTCTTGCACAATTCCATTAATTCTATTTCTTGTTTAATAACTTGCATAACCGACACCTGATAGTTAGACCTTATGAATGTTAGCATCACAAAACCCCATTCCTGGCACAAAACTTGCTTGCGTAAAGTGCAGCAGAAACACAGACTGCACAGGGAACATGTCTAGCTTTAGAGGGGTGCTTGGAATTTCCAGCCAAGGATCCAGCAGAGCAGCACAGTCTCCATAAGGCAGGGAAGAACTGGGTGAAAGATGCAGCTCCGTTGTCTGCCGCTGTCTTCCTTTCCTCCACACATGTCACAGCACAGAAGCTGGAGTCACAGGATAGAATTACTGGATCTGAGGAAGGAAACCAGTCTCGATGGTCAGTCTCCTCCCCCTTTTCCATGTAAGTTAATACCATCTGTGAAGGTGATATCGAAAGCATATCCAGGTTAAAGAATGAGGAGTGGACAAAGAGTAGGTGAGGGTAGGGTGAAAATAATTTATTTGTCTCAAGCACAAGTTGAGTAGAAGTAAAAAAAAAAAAATGAGAGTGAATGCAATATTTGGTAACAGATGTAAGAGGGTAGGAACAGATGTTGCAAGAACCTAGCAATCACACTGAAGCTTAATTTATTCTCTGACTGAATGAAGAGCTATTTTAGTCACTTGTGTAGGGTTCTAATGGTTTTATAGAAACAATTATTTGTTAGTGTAATATCCACATATTCTAACAATTAATTATGGAGTAGCTACTGTTCTAAGATATGTTAGATTACAGGGGATTGATATCCATTAACTTTATGTATAAAAGTTTAACCAGAATTTCTTTAATAGGAGGTAACAAGCAGAACATCAGGTGTTTAGTTAAGAAGGAAGAAATGTAGGAAGGAGACAAAAATATAATATAGTACAACCTGTTTCAATTTGGAATGTCACATGGATAATGCACAAATTCAATGGATATTTAGAAGAGAAGAGAAATTAATCCTCTTGCCCACAGAGGAAGTCACTGCTGGGTTTCTCAAGTGTTGGCGCTACCATTAAGAGCACAACCCATCCCGTTTGATACACTAACAAGCCCCTAGCTCCCCACCCCCAGAAGTATTGTCAGCTAGAGCCTTAAGTCTAAAAATTCTACTTTAGTATCCTACCTCTTTGGGCCCCTGGGATCATTTTTATGATTTATTATGGAAATTTTAGCACGTGAATTAATGAGAGGCACTGCCTTCCCCAACTTCATCTGGCAGTTAGAAATGCAGAAGAGTCCCATGTGCTGACAAAATCACCTTATGCCAGCTTCACACTCTGCTCTTTGGTCAGCACCTACAGAATCACTTCCCAGGCCAGCTCTCCTGGTCCTTAGGTTCATGTTTGTGGAACCTACAGTGCAAACAGGATACAGTATTTCTCATCCTTTAGCAGGGTTGGTGCTTTCACCTTAGCTTAAGGCACCTTCAGTTTTCTGTTGGCTCGGGCAAACCTAGTTCTCTCTCCTTTCTTGCTTGCAGTTCCCAAAAACAGTGTAGAGCAAGTGGAGTGTGCAGTATCCTTAGATGGGAGGTGAGTGGCTATGACATCCACAGTTCTGCTCCTCTCCCTTAGAATATCTTTATCTCCCACAACTTTAGCCCAGCTTATTGTGTTGTCATGTGTCATGTAATCTGAGTCATCTGAGATGCAGCTGGCTCACAGACAATGCAGACTCCTATTCACCCTGGGTAGCTAGCTTTCCTGTGCTTCTAGGGACCGACTTTCAAGAGTCCCTGATGCTTTAGTTTTCCTTTGCTGTCTTTATGTAACAAATCATCTTCACCTAACTGTGACTCACTCAGTTCTTCTATCTCACTTCACTCAGACAAGGTAGTCATTGGTGCAAAGTCAACCTGTTTCGCTGTGGCCAGTGGGAGAGCTGGGTGCAGACGTTAAGGAACAAAAGCACTGTTGCATTAAGCATCTGACCAGTGTCCAGTGAAAATAAATGCAACTATCCCCTGCCGAAGGGAGTAGGCAGGCTCTGAAAGTCCAGAGAATTCAGTGTAATCGGAGCTTCCCGCATTCTTTTTTTTTCAAATGGTAGAACACTAGCACCATCCCTTATTTTTATTTTATTTTCATAATTTCATTGAAGAACAAATAGCAATGAGATAGTTTCAAATCAAATTATTAGAAGAGATTCAATAATTAATACATTGCATATTGTTTTCTTAGTGATTGTTTGTTGTATAAGGTGCAGACATGATATTCTATTCACAAACAGTATTAGAGCAGATCCCTCTATTCATTTAATTAAGAGAATGTATCTGTATAACTATTTGTTTTTTAAAGCTGATTTATAGTACAGTTTCAATAATTAATACTTTTTACATTATTATCTTCCTAGTGGTTATCCATAGTACAAGAAGCAGACAGGATATCCTGTCCAAACACTATTAGTGCAAATCTCTCTTCTCATAGAATTACGCAAAAGTACTACATATTTATCCTAACTATTCTGTATATACAAACACAGAATGGTCCTTCCTTTGTATCCCCTTTTATTTGTTTAGTCCTGTCAGAGATGGGTCTACTCAAATTAGCCATTTGCAATCATGGAGTTTAATGTTGGCTGAAAACAAAACCTCCTCCTCTGTTTAACAGTTCTTGCAGTTAATCACATACCTGCCTTCAGCTCAATCTGCCTTCTGGCTCAGGGAGTTGCACGAAGCCTTTCACTATTTATTCTTTCTATTACATAGGAAATCACCTCACCTCAGCTAATCTTTTCATTACACAAAAATTAATGATGTTAATATCTACAGCCATTGCAAATGTTCTTTCTCCTCTACTTCACTAAAGCCTAAACTATTATACACTTCTCTGCTTGTATTTCCTTCCAGTTCACCAAATCAGAACCTATTAGCTTAGAAAAATATTATATACAACTGCATCTGGTAAACAGAGTATTTATATTGAAGATAACAGGCAATATAATAAATTGTTAATTTCCTATCATCTTGTTTTCAAATTCTGTATCATTACTGTTTATTTTCTTTAAAATAAAAAAAATACACTTCTTGGACATGAAAAGGCTTATCATTATTTACTTTTCCTGATGTGATGTGCTTCTTGAAACTGAAACAACCTCAGGATCCTAATCTCGGAATCCATTTCCTGGGATATGCTTTTAAATATTTTGATTCAGATCCCCAAGCAACAGAATTTGAGATAAGATTTATTTGATGTGTGATCTTAAGGCAAAACCTATAAAAGAGTGAAAGAAGCAAAAGTGGGCAATGGAAGTAGAGAAGCATTTGGACCCAGATGAATCTAGCCACAGCACGACCCCTGGGACATGCCCCATCATGCCCAGCCACTGTCAAGGGGCCAATCTGGAAGTGGAACAGAACTTTCCTAGAATTTGAAAGCAAAGTAGCTCTCTCAAGCATCAATTATTTCAAAATGAAGCCAAGCTTGTTATAGAATTCATGAAGAGAAATGGTTAGAGAAAGCCATGTCAACTCTACAGGTAATAAAACCAAACAGAGGAATTTTTCAAGTTACTAAATATATCTGGGTGCTTATCCATGTAAATAGGTGTGGCTACCGGTTAACTGGGAACACAGCACGACATGTTCAGGGTACAGAACTATGGATTATCTGATTACTATTTGCCACACTCTAATTGAAGGCCATGATGAAATGTATTCTGTCCTGTCAGCATTTGAGACCCTTCTGTTTGTCCTTGAGAAGTCAGCACTTCTCTTTCTGTGTGACACGGGTGAGGCTCAGGTCCTTGTGGGGGAAACTCAGAGAAGTGTTCTCAGATGGTGTGTTAGCAAGGCAAGCACTTTCTCAGAAACTCTTGGTGTGTGAGCTGACTTAGACCTTAAAACTCAGTGAGGGAGAGCAGTGTTTATGGTAGTTTTTGATGACAGTCTTCTATTTCCAGCAATTTATCTGTTACATGAACAACACCTTACTTGTTTGTCTGCTGTCCACCCACGGAGCCATCATTCCGAGCACTCCCACAGATGCCTGTGTGTCAAGGGTCCTGACTGGCACCTCAGCCTTGCGGCCATTTAGCTAATCACATGTGCTTTTCCTATACAGATTAGGTATTGGCATCTAACTTTCAGTATTCTTGGATACCATGCTCCCCAATTTATTTATTTATTGATTTGGTACAGGGTTTTACTATGCAGCTGAGACTCATAGTGATCCTCCTGTCTCTGTCTCTCCAGAGCTGGTGAACCTGATTACAGACATGTGACACCACACCTGGTCTCAGTGGCCAGCACTGCATGCCCTGGGTTCCTGGGCTAGCATGGCATGTGGTACCAGGGTTCAAAACTGGGTCCTTGCACTTGCAAGGCAGGTACTTTGACTGCAGAGCTATCTCTCCAGCCCCCATAATCTCCAATTTAAATTCCAGAGCAAGTTTTGACATAAGAGTCTCCCACTTCAAGAGCCAGGTGGCACAACACAGCTCACAGATTCTGTTATGTTCATGTTAGTGACATATTCACCTAGAGATCCTCTGAGCAAATCTTAAGATAGCACATTCTTACTAATCTCCAAGGAAAGGAGTCTTAGCATTCCTACTTTACATCAAAATGTTTCATTTTACTGCTACAAGTAATATTATGTCTATATTTCTAGTAGTTGTCCAAATTATCTCTTAGGACTGGCTACAGATATCATTGTGAATAAATTTAATCTCAAGTAAAGAAAGATGCATGATTCACAGTATTAGTCACCACTTTCTTTTCACAGATTCCACAAGCCCAGCCTCAGCCCAGTCTAACACAGATATATATATACATATATACTTTGGCACAGGTTTTTCTCAGTTTCTGCAAATACATATTGATCAAGTTCTGCATTGGTTGGAGGCTGCGCATGAGAAAAACTATACTTCTTTGGTTGGGCTGTTCTGGACTTGAACCTAGAATTGACCTGACAACAGTGACTGGCAGCAGGAATAAATCTCAAACAAAAAAAGCTTTCCCCTGCTGGAAGACATGTGACTCAAACTATGGAGGCATGGGCTCCAACAAATGCAGACTTTTTCTGGAACTGTCAGTGACTGCTTTCGCCAGGACATAGCTTTACGAGAATTTGAATAGTCAGTATTCTTTTATTTATTCAAAATAATGACATTCTGGAATTTATTATCTCATTTTATAATTAGTGCCTAGATATCTGAAATCTGTTGATTATTAGTTTTATATCTCTTCTAAATTCTGTTAGGTATTGGTCTGATTTTCTGGTCATTCTGTGAAAGTTTAGGTTTTTCATAAAATTAGACCTATGACTCTATACAATCTGCTGTCTGAACTGAACCAAGTCATCTGAGATGTATATGTCTTCCCTTTCTTAACACAAGCACAATATATTTTATCCAGTTCATAGAGAATTTATGAAGCTGCACTGAATTAAAGCTAAACTAAAATCTGGATGCAGAGACAAACATTAATAATAAAAAAAATTAAAGAAAGAGTTATAAATGCAAGAGTTGTGAAGGCCAGCTTTTCCTTCCCATTGAATAAATTATTTCCCTTGCACAGTATCTACTATACCTTTAAGATTTTATTTAGTCTTTCAGGTTCTCACACTAGTGAGACAATATGATGTTTGTATATGAAGTTCTGATTTATTTCACTTACTAACACAGCTTCTAGTTATATCCAGCTTTCTACAAAAGCCCTGAATTTATATTTTTTTATAGCTGAGTAATAATTCTTTGTGCAAAAATACCATATTTTTCAATCAAAAATGCACATCTGGGTTGTTTCCAGGATTTGGCTATGACAAGTGGTACTGCTATAAACATGGGTGCACATATATCGCTGTGGCATGATGATTTCAGTTCTTTTGGAAAAATACAAAATATCTGGCTTGAATGGAACTTCCAGTCCTAGCTTTTTGGATATCCCCACACTAATTGCAATAGTGGCTGTACTAGTCTGCACTCCCACCAACAGTGGAGGAGAGTTCCTTTTTCTCCACAGCCCTTCCAGAATTTGTTATTGTTTGATTGCTTGATGATGGTCATTCTTTCTGGGGTGAAATGGAATCTTAGTGTTGGTTTAATTTGCATTTCTCAAATGACCAATGATGGTGAACAGAACCCTTTTTCATATATTTCATTGTCATTTGTATTTCTTCATTTATGAAATGTGTATTCGTCTGAGGTGCCCATTTTTCAATTGGCGTAAGACTTGGCTTGAATGCAATGCAACAATCTGGAAAGAAGTAAATCATTTGTGCATAAAACCCATATTTTTGTCAGAAGATACATTATTCTAAGTCTTGTGCTAAACTCAATAGCTACAAACACCTTACAGTTAAGAAAAGTCTATGAGACAGGCAAATAAAGCTCCAATAGGAGGAATAATATTTGCTGGTGAAGGTAATCCCAGAAGAGTTCTAGATGTGTAGCACAGCAGGCACAAAGCCTGAGCTAGGAGCATATGTCACTGGTTATGTAGAAGAGAAGAGAGAAAAAGATGTTAAAAAATAATTAAATGTCAAGAGCCATAAAAAGGAAAATTAGTTCTAAGTGTGAGGGTGTGTGTGTGTGTGTGTGTGTGTGTGTGCACGTAGGGGGTAACAAAGGATTTGCGTAAGCTGAACCCTGATGATCAGAATGGTGTGTTGAGCAATGGTGTGTCTGAAGTACACACACACAAAACAAAACAGGAAAGCTCCAGGCATAAATGAAATATGCTGAAAGAGGATTACAGAAAAACAAATGGAAATTCATGCATTAGTAGTAAAATTTAAAGTGGTGTTCTTAATAATGTTCAAGATGAAGAAGCATTTGGCCACAAACAACTGATAAATTGAAGATGCCCAGACCTTGAATTAAAAATATTTTCTAAATTGGTTCTGGTAGCAATGATTAAGTTACATTGCATTAATATAAAGAAAGTCAAGTAATAGTGAAGTTTAGAATCATACAAGAAAATGTGCTTTAAATCTCAGTACCTTTATGATTATAAGAGCAAGCAGTTCAAAAATACTGCTTCACTGGATTCTTCCATATTCCTAAGGTGAGCAGGACACACATATTTATGCCCCATTCCCAGCTAAGGCAGTAGGGCTATGTCACATTGGATGATTAGGGTAAGGTCACACAGACAGTAAATAATGACAAAGATGACCCTGACCAGAGTCAGATTCCTACCCCACAGCATCGGCAATTGTGCAGCCTAACTCATGACAATATCTGCCCACTTTGTACACTTTCCTGGTAATTGAAGCTATGACAATTATTTCCTTCACTCTGGGGAATGCAGTACATTAAGAGTGGACAAGGGTAATGGAGGGGAAAATAGGGAAGACCAGGACTTTGAGGGTGCAGAGAGCTTTTTGGTTAATATTCCAGTATGCCTTTCTCCTGATGATGGATTTCAGATAATAATGATTACCACTGCTGGAATTAATTTTCTATCTGACTATACTATAACCATTTACTCTAACTGATTTGCTTTTATTGGCAATTATGGACTCTCACTATTAACTTAATGAATGAACACTTTCCTATTATCCACGTATTTTATGTGATATTTAGAAGTTTGAGGCATAAAAACTATAAAGGAAATCTATATAGCATGTATTAAATTATACTCTCATAATACTAAAAGCTTCAATAATACTAATGCCAACTTCCATATCTAAATAAAATGTTGCTACTTGCAGTCTACAGGAAATATGCTCTTCTGAGTAAATGTGATGGATTGTTCCTGTTCCATCTACTCTCAGGCCCTGCGACTCACTTGTGGTGTATGATGCATATTTATGAGAAGGGTGGCCAAAGTTAGCAATATTATTTTTGGCCTCAGTAAGTCTAGGAAAAGATAAATCTACAGTGCTAGCAGAATCTATCTATCTTAGAAGAACATGAGAAAATATATAAAAGTAATTGTATCTATTTGGAGAAAAATGTCCTTGGACTCACAGAGCAATATAACTATGTTGTACCATCTTGACAGATTATGACTCTATAAAGAATAGGAATAAGCTACATCACTGATTAATACAGATGAACTGCTGCATCTTGTATATGTTTAAGGTCACAAGCCACCGAGTTTTGGGGGTCAATAGTAGCATTACATGACAGCATGTCCTTGGTGGGAAATGGTGAGCAAAATGACCCTTGGTTTAGAGACTGATCCTATGAAGACTTAGAAGGAATGTACAATTTTAATTTTCTTAATTCAAGTGTTTTTCAGTAAATCACACCTTATAATTGTCTCACTTTGGCATTTATTCTGGTTTTTTTATACTATTTATATATTATTCCAATTTTATGAATTTCTTATGTCCTCTCTCAAACAATCTTTTAAAATACTATTTGAATTTTCTTCTGTGCTGTGTACTCTGTGACTTCTGCACAGTAACGCAATCATAACAAGCAAGGATGAATGCTTTTTAAGTGAAAATGGCAGGAAAACAGGTATGTTAATCACTAAAGAATGTGCAGTTGTCCTATGGTGGAGTATCTAATCTCTGATATTATTTTTATTGTATTGGTGATTTAAGAGCAATATGGATCAAGTACATTTGTTTAAGTATGACTGCTAATGCTAATCAAATCCATAGAATAGGCCAACTGTTGTTCATTGCACTGAAGATATAGCAGTATAAAAGTAAAAGATAAATCCCTAGTAGAAGGGGACTTACATCCTAATAAATAATGAGAAATAAGAAACAAATGCATGAATATATTAGTAAATGCAAAGAACATTTGGGGAAAATAAAATAAAACTAAGAGCTGAAGTTTGGGAATAATGCAATTTAACTTAAAGTGGTAAGAAATGGCCAGATGAGAGAATTATTGTCTGTCCAAAGACCAGTGAAAGTGTGGAAGTAGGTTACTGTATCCAACAGAAGAGCCATCTGAGAAAATGCTCTTATTCCACACCACTAGATCAGCATACATGGAACAGTAAGGGGCCACTTTTCCTGTGAGTGACAACAGCAAATGTGTGAGTAGTGAGTAGAAGATTAGATCTGAGAAAGGAGGCAGTCACACAGGTAGAAATATGTACATCACAGCAACCACCTGAAATATCCATCACCGTGGTCAGCTTGAGATGGGAAGAAACAACAAATGCACACTACATGTGTCTGTGTTACAGAGCACCACAAACTAAAACATTCAGATAACACTCTGCATAGCCTTGAATGAAGCTGGAGTGTTAAACTAAAATACCCAAAGGCAGTGACAATGACTTCTACTGCCCCTCCCTGTGAACATAATTATGAGAGAGAAAAAAAAGGTAGGAAGATAACAGATGAGGTGGGCATTTTAACATTTGTATTGTTGTTAGTCAGGTGGGAAAAGATGTCAGAACAAAAATAAAATAGAAGGCACTAAGATCTACAGAGCAAATGGCTATGCAGATAATCAGCCTCGTACAATTAGTATGATTGCTGTCATCAATTTTCATAATGCAAAGATTTGTGTGTGTGTGTGTGTTTTCATTTGTGTTATAGTCCTACTCAATTGTACAAGTATAAATCAGAATACAAAATTGTTGAATTTAACAATTTCTAGATTGAAATGCTTTAACACAAGTGCAGAAAACAAATTTAATAAAGTCATCATCTGTACTAGATGATGGGCTTGTCCTCCAGGCAAGGAGAAGGAAAACCATTATGGGATAGAAAGTAAATGAGCATTTGGTTGCATGGACAGCCTGCTATTGATGCTAGGGTTCTGGAGCACATGACTGCAAAACACAGAACATACTAGCAAATGGGTGCTTGATGCTTGATTTATGATAAAATGTTAACCACTGATAATTACCGAATCAAGGGCATGCCTTGGGATTGGTTGAGGGGTATCAAAGTCAAGGTAAGTGAACTAAAGTTGCTGACAACTTAGCAGTAATAGTGCTTCAATATGATATAGGAACACTGAGGAGACAGGCGTGTTCTACATAAAAATAAAGTTTCTACAATAAAAGTAAAAAAAAAAAAGGAGATGGATCTAGTTTTTGAAGATAATTTCAAGAACAACATAAAAACTATTCATAAGAGCATCAATGGTAGAGATTTACAAAGAAAAAGTTAGTGATTGAAAGAATTAATGACCAGAAGAACAAGCACTCTATTTTAGGACATACAATGGGTATTAACTTAACTCTTTCAGTGGACTAAAAAAGAAATAGCATGTTCAATGGTAAAAAAAAAAAAGGAGCATTTTATTAAAATACTGATACTGTGCTGATTGGTACCTGCTAGGTCCACAGGCATATAGTTCCCTACATGTCAAATACTAGAGAAGATGTGGGAGTGCATGAAGATGTTCATACAAAGAAAAGAGGGAAGGGGAAAATGCACTTATACACAGGATAGCGTGGATAATCGTGCTGTTGATTTAAACCAGTCTATTGAAAAGAGCAGTTAATGCTTAAATTTTTCTTCTTCTCAATTTTTTTGCCCAGTTTTCTGTATTATATATGATAATCTTCATAGCTAATTTGGAGAAGACAAAAAATTCACAATATAAAATCCATTGTTGAACTACTGTGCTCTTGTTTAGTGAAATTCTTTGTCATTTCTACTGTTTCTTTTGAACTGGGGAGATGGCTAAGTAGAGTAAGTGCTTCCCTGGCAAGCACAAGGGTCTGAGTTCAATTCCTGGTTCAAAAAAAAAATCATCTAATGTTTCTCTCTTTTTTTCTTTTTTTATTTTCTTAAAAAATAAAAAAGGGCGGGTGAGATGCTTCAGTGCACTAAGTGCCTGCTTAGGCAAGTGTGAAGACCAGGTTTCCACCCCTTGCACCACAAGCCATACCTGCTCCACCCTCAGGGTGTGATAAGCCAGTGATGCAGTCCAGACGTGGTGGTGCATGACTGTAATCCAAGTGCTGGGAGGATTAAAAATTGGAAGCTCACTAGACTCCGACTTGCATTGTGAGACCCTGCACAAAATAAAGTAAAATTAAATTAAATTAAATTAAATTAAAAATGCTAATATACACACCTGCATTAGTTTAATGGGGAGACTGAAATAGAAAATACTGATCTTTAGGCTTTGTCAGTAGATAGCTGAGAAAAGAGCAGCTCTTCACTCACAGGCTCTCTCTCAATCGTTCTTTGTGGGCTTGTTCTTTCCGGCTGTCTCATTAAGAATGTTGAAACGGTGTGACAGTACTGCTGTTGGTGTTGGTGCAGCAATATGCACTGCTAGAAACGAAATGAAACAAAATACTGAAACAAAAACAACCACAACTAATAAAGAAAAAACAAACTCATAAATAAAATCATTGCTTCCTACTTTGTATGCCTTGCTTATTTAGTGAAGATCAGTTTACAGCATTAAAAAAATGAGTTGTTATAAAGAATGCAAAAGTCTTAGTATGGACACACAGATACTAATTGTACGTGAGCACTTTGTGCACCAATTTTTACTTCCTTTTATTTAGTTAAACTCTCTGCTTCAGGTTCCTCATACTTTAACTAAAGATAATGAATAAGGTCATTGTAGAACTTAAATGAGATCAGCTTATTACAGCATTATAGAAAGATTAATCACTTGAACACATTCATGATTCCTAGTAATATGGATATTAAATTGCTCCTTGGTGAATATGTAATTGCTTGATCTCAGATAACCAGTCACTGGTCATGAAATTCTAAAAGGCGTGTCATATGAAAGCACACAGTGTTGGCTATAATATTTTACTAATATTAATCATTATATGCATCATTCTTCATATAATATATGTCAGACTCGAATAGAATACTGCATATGGATCCTGTCTTGCCCTGCAACTCCACAGAGCCCCTGCTCCCAAGCCCACCAAGTGACTGAGAAGTTTTGTGACTCTTCCAGCCCCTGATACACCCAAGCCCAAGCCCAGACTGGTGAGTGTGTGGGAGAACTATCAGTTTCCTGGCACGCCTCTGGCAGCCAGCACCATCCAGAGCCCCTGCCCCCAAGACCTCTAAGTCAGGGACTTTCTGAGACTCTCTAGCAATCCACCCCAGCCCATCGCTGCAACTCTCCAGAGCCCTTGCCCCCAAGCACGCTGAGTGAGAGGGAAGTTTTATGACTACTCCAACCCCTGCTCAAACCCAGCAGATTCCAGTGAGTATGTGGGAGAGCTTCTGTGCTCCCCAGTGCTCCCTGGGCCAGGGACACAGCAGAGGAGAACCACAGGCTCACAGTTGTGCCAGGAGGGCTCCAGCAAAAAGGAACTGAACACAACAGCTAGATCCAGGTCACAAATAACTGTATAATTGCAAACTTAATAGGTTGGCACCCAAAACTCATTACGTGCTAAGGTTGTAACTGCACCAAAGCTCTATACCAAAGGTCAAAGGTCTGTGCTATACAAAATGACAAAGACAAGGAAAAAAGTGCAATCTCAGGTCCCAAGCCCACCAGTAAGCACAGAGGACACTAGCTCAGAAGAAATGAATGAATGAACAGAGGTAGAAGCAAAGGAACAACAGCAGAAAGGTATAGAGGAACTCAGAACAGAACTAACGCCTGAAATAAAATAAAAGACATTTTTGAATACATAGCATCTGAAGTAATGAATCAAACCCAGAAATGTATGGGGCAAACCCAATGCCCACCCAGAACAAGTGCAGAGGACACTATTCCAGCTGAAAGGTATAAATTAAGAGTGTAGGAAGCAAAGAAACAATAGAAGAAAGGTAAAGAGGAACTCAGAACAGAAATAATTTCTGAAATAAAAAAAACAGATCTTTGAAATCATAGCATCTGAAGTAGAGAATCAATTACAGAAATTCAGTTTGGAAAAAAACTCTGCAGTAAAAGAATTAATAGCTACCTCTAAAGAAGACATTGGTAAAAAATAGAGGAGATTAGAAATATGATGGATTCCTTCAATGAGCAACACAGGAAAGAAATAGATCTCATGAAGCACAGTCAGAGAGATATAGAAGAACTTAAAATATGAATCACTGGTCTACAAAACCATTTGAATAAAAGCAAAGACAGAGTTTCAGACCTTGAAGATGCTGGTGCAGCTAGTGAAAAGGTTAAGAAAGGATTTCTTAAAAACAACAAGGATGCAGGAAAAAATAATTCATTACCTGGAAGACGATGCCAAGATGAACAATGTGAGATTAATAGGCATCAATGAGAATGAAGGAGTCAATACAAATGATATAAAAAGAATATGGACAGAAGTAATAGCAGAAAACTTCCATAATATGAGGAAAAAATCTGACATTCAGGTAACCAAAGCATACAGAACGCCAAATAACTTCATCCAACTAAAACACCCTGAGACATATAATAGTCAAGATCCCAGAAATCCAACACAAGAATAATATACTGAAAGCTGCTAGAAAAAAGAAACAGATCATATTCGAAGGAAAACCCATCAGAATTACAGCCAACTTCTCTACACAAACCATGAAGGCAAGGAGAGCATGGAGCAGAGTTCTTCAAATCCTGTATGAAAACAGATTCCATCCCAGAGTACTATCATCTGCAAAACTCACTTTCAAGTTTGAAGGCAAGGTAAAATACTTCCGTAGCAAAGAACAACTAAAGAATTTCATGATGACAAAGCCATCCTTACACAGGCTACTGCAAGTTGTTCTAGAGAAGGACCACAATGACCAGAACTCTATGAATGAGAACAGAAGAAACCCACTAAACAGAGCAAACAATTAAACACATGACAAAAAGCAGTAAACAACAGCAGGTAAATTACATGACAATCGTCAGTCTACACATCTCAATTATAACCATCAATGTAAATGGACTCAATTCACCAATTAAGAGAAATAGCCTGGCACAGTAAATTAGAAAACAAAACCAAACAATATGCTGTATACAAGAAACACTGTTTTAGTTTTACTCGTTGCTGGAACAAATATCAGGCACTCAAAATGAAATAAGGGAAGGTTAATTTAGCTCATAGATACTGGAGGGTTCAGTCCATATTCTGCTGGCTCCAAAGCAAACAACAGTAGATCATGGAGATCAGAGCTCTTCTAAAGTGGTGAGGCTCCTCTGAAGGTCAAGCTCCTCTGAAGACTGAGACCAAAGTGGGGCAGGGCGGCAGGAAATCGGGCAGCGTCACTGAATGCCTTTCTCCATTCCTGGGCCCTTCCACCTCCAGGGCTGGGCCCCCACCCTGAGAACTACCAAAGCTTAATCAAATAAGTTGACCTTATGTATCAACTAACACAAACACTTAACTCAAAAAGACATTCGTACACTTAAAGTCAAAGAATAGAAAACAATATTACATGCCCTAGGACCTCAGAAAAAAAAGCATGAGTAGCAATTCTGCTCTCAGACAGTCTCAACTTCAAACCAAGAAGGACCAAGTGAAATAAAGAAGGCCACTATATATTGGTTAGAAGATGAGGTAACACTTATAAATATCTATGCACCAAACACAGGAGCACCTAACTATATAAGACAAATCTTAATGAACATGAAAAATCTAATATTCAAGACCACAATCTTAATGGGAGACCTTAACACCCCTTTATCTGGAAAAGATAGGTCAGCCAGACAAAAAATTAGCAAAGAAGTAGCAGAACTGGATGAGAGCTAGGAACAAATGGACCTGGTGGAAACATATAGAGTGTTCCACCCAACCACAGCTGAATACACATTTTTTTCAGCTGCACACAGGTCATTCTCTAAAATAGGCCACATACTAGTCCATAGGTCATGCTCAAGTATATGCAAGAAAACAGAAAATATTCCATGCATACTATCCAACAATAGCGCAATGAAACTGGAAATAAACAACAAAAGGAACCAGAAAAACCTGCTAAATACAGGGAAATTAAACACCACCCTACTCAGCAATTAATGGGTCACAGATGAAATAAAACAAGAAATTCAACAAAATCTACAATTCAATGAAAATTCAACCAAAACTTATCTGAATTTATAGGGTGTGATAAAAGCAGTTCTCAGAGGGAAAATCATAAGCTATGAATTCACACATTATGAAAAGAATGGGAACAAATAGACAGACTAATGTTGCACCTCTGACATCTAGAAATGGAAGAGCAAACCAAACTCAGAGCCCAAAGATGGGAAGAAATTGTAAAGACTAGAGCAGAAATTAATCCAATTGGGTTGAAGAAAACAGTTCAAAGAATTAACGAATCAAAAAGATGGTTCTTTGAAAGACTAAACAAAATTGATGTTCTTAGCTAAACTCATCAAAAGAAGAAAGAAAAAAATTAAAATACAAGCAATAAGGAATGAAAAAGGTGAAATCACCACAGACCCAGGGGAAATTCAGATGATTATCAGTAGCTATTTCAAGAACCTTTACACTCAAAGAATAGAAAACACAGAAGAAATGGATAGATCCCTCAAAGATATGAATTACCAAAACTGAATCAAGAAGATAGAACAACTCTCAAGAAGCCAATAACAGCCAAAAAAATACAAAACTTAATAAAAAGCCTGCCAACAAAGAAAAGTCCAGGTCCTGATGGATTCACGGCTCAGTTTCTACAAGAATTTATTGAAGATATAATCCCTACACTCCACAAACCCTTTGATGTCTACGGCCATACCACCCTGAACGCGCCCGATCTCATATGAAATTGAAAAGGAAGCAGTCCCCCCAAAATCATTTCTGGAGGCAAGTGTTATACTGATTGCAAAACCAGTGAAAGACACAACCAAAAAACAGAAATACAGGGCCAATCTCCCTCATGAACATAGATGCAAAAATCCTCAATAAAATCCTAGCAAATAGAATACAGCAAATCATCAAGAAGATCATACACCATAACCAGGTTGAATTCATCTCAGGGAGCCAAGGATGGTTCAATATTCGAAAATCTATAAATGTAATACACTATATTAATAGACTGAAATCTAAAAGCCACACGATCATCTCAATTGATACAGAAAAAGCTTTTGACAAAGTCCAACATTCATTCATGTTCAAAGCCCTACAGAAAGTTGGAATAGATGGCATCTACCTCAATTTGATAAAAACCATCTATGACAACCCAAGGGCTAATACAATTCTAAATGGGGAAAAATTGAAATCTTTTCCTCTTAGATCTGGTACAAGACAGGCATGTCCTCTATCACCCCTCCTATTCACTATAGTTTTGAAATTATTAGCTACAGCCATTAGATAAGAGGGGGGAATAATAGGAATAAGAACAGCTAAAGAAGAAGTTAAATTATCACTATTTGCAGATGACATGGTACTTTACTTGGAAGACCCAAAAAACTCCACCAAGATGCTACTAGAATTGATACATAAATTCAGTAGCATAATAGGATACAAAGTCAGTACTCAAAAGTCAATAGCATTCCTCTGCACAAATAACAAACACACTGAGAGGGAAACTATAGAAACAATACTTTTTACAATAGCACCATGGAAAATGAAATATCTTGAAGTTCACTGAACAAAGATGTCACAGATCCTTTCATGGAAAATTACAGTACCCCAAGAAAAGAGATTGTAGAGGATTTCAGAAAATAGAAAGATATTCCATGCTCCTGGATAGGAAGAACCAATATCATGAAGATGGCCATTCTCCCAAAACTGTTGTAAGATTTAATGCAATCCCTATCAAACGACCACCAATATACCTCCCAGAACTAGAGAAAGCATTCCTAAAATTTATTTGGAACCAGAAAAGACCTAGTACGGCAAAGGCAATCCTGACCAAAAAAGACAAAGCAGGAGGTATTGCAATTCCTGATTTGAAATTATACTACAAGGCCACTGTGATAAAATCAACATGGTATTGGCAACAAAATAGACCTGAGGATCGATGGAGTAGATTAGAATATGCAGAAGCCACTATGAACACACTCAGTCACCTGATCTTCAACAAACTGGCCAAACACACCTACTAGAATAAGCTCTCAGTGTGTTTGCTATTTGTGCAGAGGAATGCTATTGACTTTTGAGTATTAACTTTGTATCCCATTATGCTACTGAATTTATGTATCAATTCTAGTAGCATCTTGGTGGAGTTTTTTGGTCTTCCAAGTAAAGTATCATGTCATCTGAAAATAGTGATAATTTAACTTCTTCTTTAGCTGTTCTTATTTGTTTAACAAATGGTGCTGGAAAAACTGACTCTCTACATGTCAAAAACTAAAACTTGACCCAGTTAATCACCATGCACTAAGCTCAAGTCAAAATGGATTAAAGATCTAAATATCAAAGCAGAAACAATCAGTCTCCTGGAAGAGAATGTAGGAGGAACTCTTGAAGACATAGGGGTAGGCAAAGAGTCCCTGAACAAACATGTATTCACATGGGAAACACTTGAAAGAATCAACAACTAGGATCAAATCACCTTCAGGAGTTTCTGCACCTCAGAAAAAATTGTCAACAAAGTTAAAAGACAACCCATAAATTTCAAAAAAATCTTAACTAATATGCAATCAGATAATGGTTTACTCTCTAGAATTCATAGAGAAGTAATATATATTAGGGCCCTGAAATTTAAAGACCCAATCCAGAAATGGTCATCTGAGATGAATTCACACTTCTCAGAGGACAAAATTGAAGAAGCGAATAAATATATGAAAAAATGCTCCACATCACTAGCCATCCATGAAATGCAAGTTAAAATAGCACTGAGATTTCATCTCACTTCAGAGAGAATGGCTATCATAAAGAACTCAACCAGTAACAAATGCTGGAGAGGATGTGGAGAAAAGGGAACCCTTCTCCACTGCTGGTGGGAATGTAGAGTGGTGCAATCATTGAACTGATCAGTGTGGAGACTCCTCACAAAACTAGGACTGGAAATCCCATTCAAGCCAATTATCCACCTACTGGTAATTTTCTCCGAGGAATAGAAAACATGATATTGTAGTGATATATATATATATATATATATATATATATATATATATATATATATATATATATACCTGTGTTTACAGCTGCACAGTTGTAGCAAAATCTTGGAAACAACCAAGATGTAGGTCAGTTGAGGTATGGTTGGAAAAGATGTGGTATAGAGTACTTTTCAGCTATAAAGAATGATAAACTTGAAGTATTTATTTTAAAATGGATACCACTTGAACACAGACTCATAAGTGAAATAAACCAGACACACATGTGCAAATATTGTGTAGTCTCCCTACTTAAAGAAATCAAAAAAAAAAAAAAAAAAAAAGAAAGAAATACAGATAGAAAGATATAACAACAACTAAAAAGAATTTAGTCAGATGTAGTCAAGGTAAAGTGAACTGCATATGTTTCAGGGTTATAATCAGCTTCTTTTCTGGACGGTTAACAACCTATGTTCACAGATCAAAAATTGAAGAAATGGAAGGGCCTCATGGTCAGCCAATATTTTGGCCCTAGCCTTTCAAGGTCAGTGAAGACTCAGGACATAGGAGAACCCATACTGTAGCATCATGGAACTCAGGTGTGCCCAAATTTTCTGATCGAGGAGATTATGGAGCCACAGAGGAATGTGACTGATGATGTATAGTGTGCCTAAGAGAGTCACATGGAGAGAAAACTTTCAGGCTCTCACAGAAAGCAGACTGGTCAAGCCATGGCTGTGACTCATCCATATGGCTGACACTGGCAAAGGATCTACAGAGTGAGATATGGATTCACAGGATAAACACTGAGGGGACTTGACTGACCTCATTAGATACAAAAATTACAGTTTTTGGTATGTAGATCTTGCTTTATCTTGGTCTAACCCATCCAACAGAAAAGTATATAAATGAGGTATATAAAATAAACCCATAATAATAAGCTGAGCTGTAAATAGCTCTAGTCAACAACTTCTTTGGATAATCCATTAATATTGTGGACTGCTGGACTGTGTTGGATTGTTTTGCTGAATTCAAGCACCTATATTAATTGAATGACAATAGAATATCCATCTTTACAGGACTAAACAACAAATGGGGTATACAAAGGAAGAACCATTCTGTGTTTGCATAAATAGTACAGTTTGGATAAATATACAGTACTTTTGCATAATTCTATGAGAAGAATGATTTGCATTAATAGTGTTTGTACATGATATCCTGTCTGCTTCATGTACTATGAGCAACCACTAGGAAGATAACAATATAAAACGTATTAATTAATGAAACCTCTTTGACCCCTCAGATACAGCCAAAAGTGTATTTTTCTAAGCCCCTGGGTGGCTCACAAACCAGCCAGTTGACAATCCATGCTATCATTGATGTCGTCCAAATCTCTTCTTTACCTCACAAAAATCATTGTCAGCAACTACAGTATAATATTTCAGTATCTAGAAAAAAGGACAAAACTATATCAGGCATATAGGAAGGAATTCAATGCATAAAACAAAGTATAAGACATTTAAAATATTTGTAAAAATGTTCAGGAGTTGTGGTATCTCACAAATTAGTAAAATCAGGAAGGGGTTCCCCAGTGTGGGTCTGCAGTGGACAAGGGGTAGCACAGTCTGGGCGTACAGTGACACAACAGGAAATATAACTGCATCTAGATCCTGAACTCATTCCTGGAAGACAAGACGCCACTGCAGAGAATGGGACAAACGTGATATCTGAGGAGAAAATAGATAACATTGTCCTTCTCCTACTTGCCCTGTAATTAAGTACGAGCATTTCCCATTATTAAGTTGTCAAGGTTATCTGAAAAATAAAGCAGAAGACCCAAAAGTCTGAAATGGAGAAAATCATAGACTCTAACAGGGGCTGGGAAGGTAGCTCAGCAGGTGTAAGGACCTGGGTTCTATCCTCCCTCACCACATGTCATGCTGGACCCAGAGCAGGCATGGTTGTGCATGCTTATAATCCCAGCATGGGGGAGACTGAGATGGGATAATCACAGTGAAGTGTCCTCAAGCCTCTCAAGTCAGTAGCAGCATGAGATCTTTCCATCTCATGATTCAGCCATTTTCTAAAAGTTCATAGAGACCTCTGCCTACTGTCATAAGGAGGGACCTCTGAAAGTCATGTATGGTGCCAGATTTTGGTATGTATTTCTTCTTTAGCAGCAAAACCTGCATACATATCTAACTATAATTAAGTCACCTGGATGGAGCTACATCTGACTATAGAAAGGCAGTACATGATGCCAGTTATCAGAGAGCAAAAATTCCCATTTTAATATGCTGTTATACAGCTACTGTCTTTGTGTTGAGGTTGAAGTGATTTTATGGTGTAGCTCAGTGGAATAAGTGCTTCCCTGGCAAGTGCAAAGGCCTGAGTTCAATTTCCAGTTGCACAAAAAGAAACATATATGTTTTTAGCAACCTTAATTGCAATATAATCTGTATTTTGTGAATATTCTTATGGAGATAATCATCATGGTATAAAGTTGCCAGGTATTCCCGGGACAATAAGCTTAACTTTAAATTTAGGATGTGATCTTGGAAGAATGACTCAGTGTCATCACTCTGCCAGAGCTTCACCTCTGAGCCAGCCTGAGCCAGCCCACCAGTAGTTTGTTAATTGAAGTGCAAGTGCTCTTGCTGATTCTGGCCAGAGTGAATCCCCGTGTCTGTCTTCCAACCAAGGTGTGATTCCCTGACTTTCCAGTTTAAATCTCTGTGATTTCAGTTCTCTGACAGATCTAAGAAGAATGGCTTTTCAAGCTTTTCAGCCTTTCTCATTGTAAGATACGTGTGATTACTCAAAGGGCATTTACATGTTAGGAAGTAAAGTGGATATTTTCTATCCCTGTAAGAGGCGAAGAAACTAAGGCTTCATCTGCTGAAGAATAAACCAAGTATTTCTATTGCTGGCCACTCAGATCCCACTGCCTGAGAGTCTGTCTCCTAGTTGGTGCTGATTCTGTGGCATGTGTGACTGAATAGAATGTGCCCCGTCTCACAACAATTGACAGCCTGGAGATGAAACCCATTTTTACAATTTCCCTCCCTTCCTTCCTTCCTTCCTTCCTTCCTTCCTTCCTTCCTTCCTTCCTTCCTTCCTTCCTTCCTTCCTTCCTTCCCTTCTTCCCTCCTTCCCTCTTTCCTTCCTTCCTTCCCTCCTTCCTTCCTTTCCTTTTTCTCCCATTAGTTTCTTGAGTTTATTTTGGGAGGAAGAAAATCACTGCAAACCCTGACTGACAATAGTCATCCCTGAAAACGTGCACATTCCACATATAGTATTTCCCAAATAATGCCGGCCTACTGATCACATTCAAATGTCTAGCAGACATCCGTAACTGCTAGACATCAACATCTCCACTACTGAAAAGGGGCATCAGTCCATAGAGAAGCTCTTGGGAGAAAGAATCAGGAGCAGAAATGATTAGATTTATAGTAAAATAGGAACAGAGGCAGCCAGCCAATTTTGAGCAGGTAATTCCAAGTACATCAAGCCACCCACCCTCCTTAAACCATAGCATGCCAGCTGTCCATAACAGCAGCTTTAAAAGCAGAGGAACAAACATCATGGGTGTTTGAACACAAGGGTGTATGTTTCTAGATTTTGTTTCTGTGATAATAGAAACAGTTGAGTGGTTTTGTACCATTTACTAACATGAGTGTCATAGTTATTTATATTTCTGTGGTAGCTTGCCAGAATTTGGCACTATTATAGCTCTCAGCTCCTGACACATATCTTTGGAAGAGTAACAAGTGCATTTACCTATTTCAAATTGTCTTGCTTTGCTCCACGTCTGCCTGATGCTTGGGCTCTCATTAATCTCTCTGAGTGGTGGTGCCACTTAAAATAACATCTGTGAAGTGAGAGTGATTTGTCACAGAGCACACCTTCACAGAAAAGACTTTTGACTCTTTGCAGAGCTTAAGGGACACTCTCTCTACCAGTGCACAGGATGGCTGCATTACGGACAGAGCTAAGGAAGGATGAATACAGCCTGTCAGAAAAAAGTCTTCATAAAAGTGCAAGCATGCTGCTTATTATTAATGGTATGATAAATCACCCAAGAAACAAACAGATCTCAGAATAACTTCTGTCCATTTTATTTCATAAATTAATAAACTGATATTGAGAAATATTAAATAAACTACCTGAGGTAACGAAAAATATATGCCTTACAGCTTAGAATGAAAATCCCAGTCTTCTCACTTACAATGAAGTTTTGTCTACTCGACCTGCTGTTGTCTTCTTCTCCTCCTCCTCCTCCTCCTCCTCCTCCTCCTCCTCCTTCTCATTCTCCTTCTCCTTCTCCCTCCTCCTCCTCCTCTTTTATTTTGCATCTTAGGGAAGGGTCTGTAGAGTGTTCCGGGTCTCACTACTAGATCAGACTCATTGTAATCCGCCTCTTTAAAGCCTTTCAAGAGCTGGGATTACAGGTGGGTACCACCATACCAGTCTGAATTGTCATTTCAGCATGTCCTGGGGGTGGGGCTCTTACGGCGGGCCCAGGGGTTGAACCCCAGGCCCATGCACCTGCTTGCAGGTGCTTTAATCTTCTAAGCTATTTGGCTGGCCCTCATCTTGCTGTCTTTTGTGTCCTCAGTTCTATAGTTTTTAATGTGGTTAAGCACACACACACACACACACACACACACACACACACACACACACCACCCAATACAGTGGATTGGCACTTGGTATTTACCACTTCATCTTTAGGGATTGGCAAGTGTGTCTATTATAAGTATTGAACCACATCATACTACACAGAGGCTAAGGGAAGTTCATTCTTTTTTCTTTTCTTTTTATTTTTTCATATAATGTATTTGGTACAGGGTTTTATTATGCAGGTCAGACTCATAGTGATCCTTCTATTTTTTGACCTCCCCAGTGCCAGAATAGCAAACAGCATGCACCACCACACCTTCTTTCAGTGGTCAGCTAGGCCCTGGGGTGGGGCCAGTGTGGCATGCGGTGCCTGGGATTGAACCCAGGTCTGTGAGCTTGCCAGGCAGTAGCTTAGACCCGTGAACTATCTTTCTGGCCCAGGGAAGTTTATGCTTAAAGTAGCTTCAGCAATGACTAGTATTTTCTCTGATGTCATGACTGGGTTGCATGTTTGTATTTTAGATTAAAGATATTGAATAACACTTAGTTCTGTCCATTTTTAGTGTTTGGGGCCCATTTCTTCATTTCTATTTCCATGCTCCTGAATTACACAAAGCTGTGAGGCAGTTATTCTCCCTCTGCTCCTTTTCCTGTCTTTGTAATGAGTATAAGAAAGGATGCCCGCCCTGCAACTTACCTTACAGAAGCACTGTGAGGACTAATGAGATCAACTGCTTAAAAGCACTTGTAGTATAAAGAATGACATCAATTATGTCTTCCTATTAATCTCATGAGATGTAATTCACGACTTTATAATGTGCCATTACACTGCTGTTTCAGGTGTTCAGTGACAACTTACAAAAAGCTTTTTCTGCTTTGTAGTTGCTCAGTTCTTCTATAGAGAATAATTGCATGGGAATATGAAAAGGCTTTTTCCAAACTGCAAAATCTAAGTCTAGAAAACTCATAGAATAAAATTGAATGCTAAGGGTAAAAGACATCTAGGTTGGATTTTGTGTTGCAGGTAATAATTTGCTTTCACATGAGTTTTCCTAGTAATAGGGACTCACAATCTTCTAAGATTCACTGCATGACAACAGACAAAAAGGAAGACTACTGTGTGGCTCTCTGATAAATACAAAGCCAGTGAAGAAGACAAAATATTTTTGTCTACGTAGAATGGTGGCACTTGAGTTATTTTTTGCCTCCTTAAAGAGTTCTTATTTACTCATTCTATTTTCCACTTTGATTCCTGTTGCATGTAGTCAACTTGATATTTTTATGTCTTGTATAAAATGTCGTGTTCAAAGATTAATCAAGCTCACAGAACATTGTATGAACAGCAGACCTGGAGGTATACCAGTTGCCCATCTTTAAGGTGAGAGATATGCAGATCAACTGAAAGGTGTACATGTGTTTGCCAGATTCCACCTAGAGCAGTGTTAGACAGAGGCCAAGAGCCTCCCTGGTACCTCACTCATGGTGATCTCCACGTAGTACTGATGCCTGGTCATTGGTCATTGCTGAATCATGGAGAATCCCTCTATAGAATGACTTGGGCCTGAGATTCTTACCCAATTGGTAGGTACTTTCTCAAGGCAGAGAGAGAGGCAGAGAGACAGAGAGACAGAGAGACACAGAGAGAAAGAGAAAAAGACATTCTGCTCAATTCTTCTTTATTTTTACACACACACACACACACACATACACACACACACACACACACACACACACACACACATATATATATATATATATATATATATATATATATATATATATATATATATATATATATATATAAAATCTGAAATGTATATATATCTGAAAATCTTCCCTGACCACTTCCTTCCTTGTTCTTCTTTGTCTTTTAAAATCCTCTGCCCAGACAGCTTCTGTATATCTAACTGCATGTTGGTGTCTACTTTTTCAGAGGATGAAAGTGGACAAAATATGTTATCTGCTTAGCCCTGGTTTGGCTTTCTCCAGCATCCATAAACCAGAGTGGCAGTGGACAATAGCTCAAATTAAGGTTTAGGGAATTGAGCATCTCAGCCTCCTTCAGTTACTCTAAAGGCTGACCCTTTAGCCTGCACAGCTGCTGAGGGTACCTGCAGCACAGAGCACACCGGAGAGCATGCAGAGTTTCTAGCATCTTCCTACTCATCTAGGGAAATTTGATTTAAGGACTCAATAAGGACTTTATGCCCAATCTTGGGTCCTGAAAGCACAATGCAGGATGACACTGTAGCTGTGCCAGGGGACACTCCACGCATTCCTCAAGGCTTTTCCTGAACAGCGTTCTGTAGAGCAGCCCTAATCTCACTGATCGCTTCTCCCACATGGCTTCAAGTGACTTTTATCCTTAGCACTTACAATTGCTTTTCTGGCTTTGAGCACTGAAATCCATTCTTCACACCAGCTGCAGAGCCCTCCAGGTCAAAATGTACAGTTTTTCTCTAATTTGTTCCTTATGTTCTCTGTGCATTTCCTGACTTTGTGACCAATGATCTTACTTTATTTGACCTAAATAACATTCAATCTCAAGGGATAAACTCTTCAAAAACAGAGGTAAGATGGGAATTGAAGACCAGGCATATATCCATCTCCACTTCACTAACTACGCTGGTTCTTAACTTCTCCTTAACCATGACCTGTGGGTAGCAGAGTTATACATAGGACACTGAAGAAAATCGATACGCCTAAAGTATAAATACATACTTACCTAAATAAAAAGATGAGACTATGACTCAAACTGATGTCTACACTGCAGTTTCTCCACAGAAGGAATTTAAATATGACTTTCTGAAATTCAAAAAAGATTGATATTTGCTTTGAGAATGAATCTCAAAAAGGCAAAAGATAATTAGTCATGTAGTAGAGATGATGGATCTCCATGATGGCAAGGTCCAGTCCTCAAAGAACATCTTAGGAGACTGTCAGCCACCATAGGATGCCCAAGATGGAGCTGAGAGGGATGGCTCCCTAGGTGTCTATGAACCCTTACTCTCATGCTTAGGGGATGTTTTCTAAAACAGTGATTTTTTAAAAAATGCAGAAACTCACACTTTAGAAATAAAATTACAGAACCACACAAACTGAATTAAAAAGAGACACACAGAGAAAAGTAAAGGGGAAAAAAGGCAAATAGTGATACACAGGGCTGCCAGGATGGGAAGGAAAGCTTAAAGCTGTAAGTGCTTCAGGAGAGGAAAGCTAATTCGAGTATGCCATTTCCCTCCTTTGAAATGTGTCTATTTGTGACTCATAGATAATTTATAGATCCATTCAATTAGCAACTTCGATGTGAGTGTGCCTACATCTGCCTGTGCAGCTGAAAGCAATAATCTCTATACTGTGGTATTACTGTGGATTGAAAAAAAGAAAGAAACTTTCTATCGCAAGTGAAAGAGAATTTAGCTTCTGTATGGCTGTTGAGTGGGGAGGAGAATCACAGGGAGGATTCTTTAGATTCAAATATGACAAATAAATCTAAGGTCTACAGCGGAGAGCTGGAGGCACACAGATGCCAGACTCAGCACGGCGACATGCGACTGCGGCTGGCCGGTTGAGTCGCAGAGTGCATGGCATCACGCGGTTTCTTCTCCCTGCTTGTCTTCTGCAACTGTGACCCACATGATTTACCAGCTTCTGTAAGCCAGATGCTTTATGAAGGGTCACGTCATTTGACAATCATGTGGAATAAATTAGAGACTTAAAGAAAAGAGATACTCTAAGTTTATAAGAAATATTTGAATTTTGTGGTATAATTTCCTTTAAGTTAAAATAAGTTTTGACTTTAAAATGCCAAATCTCAACTTTGCACTGATTCCCTGTCAGGTAACCCAACCTCTGGTGCTGTGCATTGCTTTGTCATGAAAATCCCATTTAGGGCAGAAGCTATTCTATCAGCAGCTCTTGAGGTGAAGGAAATGCAAGTCATTTTTATGGTTCCAACCCTAATCTATTGCACCTCCTGCAGATAGATTGCTGGGACAGACACAGGCCCTCAAGAGTAGTTCAGGCATAGCTTATCCATTTTGTAAGCATTAGAGTTTTTCTATTAACTCATACAGATATTAAATATTCAATGCCTGACTTATAAATTAATAAACAGAGGATATATGAATATGTATTTCATTTTATGCTTCTTAGGATGGCTACATGAGACTACTTCATTAGTAATGCAAGGAGGAGAGTATTTATCTGTTCATATTTAAAGGTATAAGAAGACTTATATATGCTTAGAAATTATTAAATTATATCTTACTAAATTGGAGACAAATTTTTTCAGTTTAAGTTTAACTTCTGTGAGTAAAGAAATGGGACAAGAACGTTTATCTCACCTGCAAATCTAGAAATTTATACACACACATGTATATATACATATACATACATATATATATGTATATATATATATATATATTTGCTTCAGTCAGATTTGTTTTTGAATTTATGAAATATT
>PVKA01008558.1:0-47751 GCA_004027165.1 Ctenomys sociabilis
CTCTCTGTGTGTGTCTCTTTGTGTGTGTGTGTGAAAAATAGGTTTTTTTCATTTAAATATATTTTATTACTACATTTTTGTAATTCATGCAGTTCGCTATCACAATACAGCTTTGTTTTTTTTTCTTTTTTTTAAATTCTCTTCCTCTTTCCTCTAGTTTCCCAATCAACCATTTTGTATCTGTTAATACCATTTGTCTTAGCAGAATACATAGCTTACAGTGTTTGTATTTATCAGGGTTATTCGGTTCCTGTGCATGGCATATCTTCGTCCCTCTCATTTCCCTGTCCCTTCTCCCCTCCCTTCTTCCATTGGTCCATTTCCCTGTTGGATCCAATCTGCCCCGTGCTTTTTCTGAGCATCTTTTATCATTCTTTGTGCTATGCCTCAGTCAAATGAGGGATACCATATGGTATCCACTGGTGTGTTTAATTTATTTCAGTCAAGATTGTGTTTTCTAGGTGCTTCTATTTTCCAACATATGTCTCAAATTTGTCATTCTTTATAAGCAAGTAGTACTCCGTTATCTATGGATGCCATGCATTTTATCCATTCATCTATTTGTGGGTACGCAGGCTGCTCCCAGGATTTAGCTCTTAGGAATTGTGCTGCAAGAAACATTGGTATTCAAGTGTCTGCAGTATGATGACCTAAGCTCTCCAGGGAAGAAACCTAGTAGAAGGAAAGTTGGGTTTTTTTCTCAAAATGGATCTAATATCTAAACACTAAAACAGAAACATGAAACAATTAGGTTAAAATACTTCAAGACACAGGAATTGGAAATGATTTTCTAAAACGAACCTCAATCACACAGGAAGTAGCAGCAAGAATCAAACTAAAAACCTTTACCCCCATATTATTTTTACCCAGCCATTCCCTCACTTGTGGTGCCATAGCCCCACACTCTGCCTCCATGTTCATATGGCCATCTTTTCCCCACTCTTTTTTTTTTTTTTTTTTTTTTTTTTTTTTTTTTTTTTTTTTTTTTTTTTTTTTTTTTTTTTTTGTCTTTTTGAGGTCTCACTATACAGTTCAGGCTGGCCTTAAGCTCACTTTGTAGCTCAGGCTGGTCTCGAACGCACAACAATCCTCCTGCCTCCCCACTCTTGTGTTCACATGGTGTTCTGCTTTAAGTTTATCAACACATTGAATTAAGAGCTACCCTGATGTCTTCTTCTGAGTATAGCTGTAAAGAACAAGTAAGTTCACATTTGCAAGTATTGAAAGTTAGCACTCCAGTATAGCATTTGGGATATAAAAATCAAAATAGGGCAAAGAGTCCTATCTCCTTTGTCTGCTTCTTCTTATCCTGATAGGTGAAGATGAACAAATGGCACAAAGGAAAATAATTTTTCTAGTAATTATAACCATATCAACTACTACTTTCTCCTTTTTCTTAGATTCTATGATGCTCATCTCGTCCCTCACTTGGTCTTTACACTGCCTTGAAAGAACCATGAAGTACAAGATTGTAGCAAGGAACTCAGATTATTTATATTTCTTCAGATGTTCACATATCACTTTAAGTTGCTGGAATTGGGTTTTCAAAAAGTAACTTATAAATGGGAGCAGACAGGTAGAGTTCAAGTTTGTGTATTCCAGAAAGCTGTATTTGTCCAAAATTCTGTATGGATAAGTTCAATAAATCTTGTTTAAGCTTACATTTATTTATAACACAAAAATACAATAAAATTATCTTGTTAAATAATAGAAAAATGCAATGAAATCTTATAATGAAGAATACATAGTCATATGTGTATACATACACAATTATATATACCAAATATACCATTATACATTATAAATATATGCTTGTATACACCGTTAAAATATTTAATTATATATGTATACATGTATATATGTGTGTGATTGTATTGATTGGTAAACTAACAGTGTCCTTTGGAACTCTTAAAATGATATTTTTGTTGTGGTTTTTTTTTTTTTTTTTTTTTTTTTTTTTTTTTTTTTTTTTTTTTTTTTTTTTTTTTTTGTCTTTTTGAGACAGGGTCTCACTATGCAGTTCGGGCTGGCCTTAAGCTCACTTTGTAGCTCAGGCTGGTCTTGAACTCACAACAATCCTCCTGCCTCAGCCTCCCGAGTGCTGGGATTACAGGCCTGCACCACCACGCCCGGCTTTTGTTGTGGTTTTTAAATACTGAACTCTGAACAATTTCCCAAACAAACATGTATGAAGAGTCAGCTCTGTCAGAACATAAAGTGTATAATTCAGGCAGATACTATGTAGGAAAAATTATCCCATGAGAAAAATGGGCCCAAAATTGAAGCTGCTGATGTAGGACTGGATTTTTGGAAGACAACATGAACTCTCCTTTGGAACATGCTCCGATTAAGCTACAGTAGGACTAATAGCATAGTCTGTTTCTGTCTCTAGCCTTGTACCTTCAAACATGTGTGATATTTTTGTTAGATTTTCAGTTTATTTTGTTACCAACAATTAGAATCTTTTTCTGATTTAGCCTGAAAAATAAATTTACTGAAAGAAAAGAGCACAAGAATCAGAAGAATTGTTGAAATACCTGATCAGGTGTAGATAGGAATTATATCTCTCTTTAGTAGCTAGGGTAGAGGGAAGGGTATATTTAAGATTTGTGATGAGTGAATGATTTTATGCTGTTTTGTAATTTCTAGCCATAATGCTGAAAACGGAGTTTAAGCAGAGACTATATGAACGATTTAAGGAGGGGGTGAATTCCCTCTCCTTTTCTTGAGAACGAGGGCTCCTTATTTTGACAATCTCAATAGAATGGCTTGCATAAGAGTTCTGTAAAGTATGATTCAGGTATTGTTAAGAGACTGGCAGGTAAAATTGGCAGATAGCCACTGTGTTGTCATTTTGAGAATACCAACTCTATGTAGAATTAACCTTGGCTCTGACTTGGTGTTCATATCATTAAGCAAATATATCAATTAAGTGAATAATCCCTTGCTTTCTTGCTAAAGGAGCTTATGGACAAGTAGAAAAAGGTAGTAAATGTGTGTACAGAAAGCTCTGAACCTCAGTCTGTCAAAGAGATCTCCCAAGGATATTCCTTTATTTTGATTAGTATGCATTTGCAGCATAGCAACCATTTATCATACATGAACAACAGATTAAGTTACTGTACTTTGATCTTTTAATCCTGACAGGAAATTTAGACCCCAAGATGACCTAAACAGACAGAAATAAAGGGGGCATGATTTGGAGAGGAAGCTATTTTGTCCATAACTGGAGACTATAAACACATTTTGCATGAAGAACAAGGAAAGGTTATGGGGATGGGGACCCAGAGCATTCCACACATCTAGAAGAAAGAACTGATTTAGACTGGAAAGAAGAAATAGAGGGATTCCAGAGCAATTATGGGATCCCTGCCTCTCCTCATCAGCAGACAGAGGTGTATATTCAAGGGAAAAAGCCAGTGAAATAGCTGTGATTCAGTGGGAATCTCCTGTATATCTTTTGCACCTGAAGTCTAGCTTACATGCTCTCTAGTTTGCTTTTCGAAGCTCATTTAGTGGAGAAAGAGGTTGAGGTTCCCAAAGTGCATAAAGTTAACCAAAAGTGGATAAAGAGTACTACACAGGCATTTTGCTTCAGAATTCCCAATTCTGTTTTTGTTTGTACAGCCACTTTGTTCCTGAATCTTTCCTTTTCACTAGAGGTGGAATATTTCTTATGAAAATATTTAAGCAGTCATCTGGGAAGTTATGTTTGATCAGTGTCCCAAAGCAGTGGGAAAAGAATAGCTCCTCATGCTCCTTGAAGTTACTCAGGCAAGCACCTGACTTATTCAGAAGATCATACTTGAGAAAATAGAGAAAAGGAGGGCATGATTTGGAGGGGGCTGTTTTATTCCATAGCTGGGACTATAAGCACATTTTGTTTATTTTTTTTTTTTTTTGTCTTTTTTTGAGACAGGGTCTCACTATGCAGTTCAGGCTGGCCTTAAGCTCACTTTGTAGCTCAGGCTGGTCTCGAACTCACGACAATCCTCCTGCCTCAGCCTCCCGAGTGCTGGGATTACAGGCCTGCGCCACCACGCCCGGCTAAATATTGTTTAAACTTTTTTTTCTTTTCTTTTCTTTTTTGCAGAAACGGGGATTGAACTCAGGCCCTTGCACTTGCCAGGCAAGGGCTTATTGTACTGAGCCATCTCCCCGGCTTATAAGCACATTTTGCAAGAGAAGAAAGGAGGGTTGATTACGGTTGTGAAGTCAATCTTTCTGTGTGCCCAGAACTGCACTGGATGTCTTTGCATTTAAACATATTTCAGCCCTCAAAAAATCATAAGGTATATTAAAAGTATGGATTCATATAGCAAAGAACACAAGCTTATTAGAATTTCCCGAGGTCACATGGCTATCACTTCAGAAAACTGAGTAGAACCTGCTCCACCTGACTCCTGGCCTTCAGCCGTTTGCTCTGTCCTGTGCCATCCTCTGAGACTGCACTAACCGCAGGGCACCATGTTACTTTCTTGGACTTGCGGTCTTCAGAAATCAGAACACATTGATCTCTGGATTTCTTGAGATGGGAATAAGAGTGCTCCTATTGATTCTATCTCTTCACTGTGTTTCTTGAAGTCTTGCAGATTTCCCTTTCTACCAAGCTTGCTTTACAAACAGGGCTTAGGGAAGCCCGGGAGAATGTTTAACTGTCAGGCAGACTTCTGTCTCCTAGAGAAATGTTAGGCTTTTCACACACCATTGCATCCTTCTTGAAAATGTGTTGTGAACCCACAGATCTCTTCTGTGACCAGCATGATAGAAGAGGCATCGGAGAGCATCCTTCAAACAGACACAAGTTCAAGCTACACCTCCTGACCCAAGGCAAGTAGCCTGATGAGATTCCAGTGAGCTGAGATAGGATCAGAAGATAATAGGTACCGTTTTGCATAGGAGTCCTAGTCACTGTTATAAGCCAATGGTAACAATAATTGCACTTTCCTTTCTATTTGCAAATTCTTACAAAATCTCAACCATTTGTTCTCTATTATATTCTTCTAAATTTAATGTCTGTGGTCTATATTATTGGGAGAAATGCAACAAGTACAGAAAGAACATTGATAGGTGGTCTGTAGTTTTGCAATATAATACTTAACATACATACTGTGAATTAAGTTACTGCTTATCAAATACCAACTGAAAGACTAAGTCATCAGATAGTCAGCTTACCTAGTGCCGCCATTAAATACAGACCTGAGAATTCTTGGGAACAGGCTGGGGGCTGGCTGCAGCTAAACTGTAATGAGCAACCTGGTGATCAGAAATAGATAAACTGCCTTAAAATGTTCCATCTTTATTTTCTCACTTTGCACCACAAGACACATAGTCGATAGCAGAGGGAAGCTGAATAACCTTTGCAAATCACTTGAGCATCCAGCTCTGTCCAAGGAAAATGAAGGGGACAGTAAACTTGACCTGAATCGTCCACAGTGTCTTTTCCTATAACTTTCATTATCCCCATAATTAACTGTAAACTTTTTGAATTTATAGACTCATTTTCATGCAATCAAATATCTGATTTTATTTTTTGAAGTGACAATTTTTTACCATCTTGACAACATTTTTAGTTGGCTAAAAACTTCTGTCTGTGTGTGTTTTGCTACACAAAGGCTTCATTCCTTCATTCCTTCACTTATGTACTTATTAATGTGATGGTTATGGTGGAAAAATAATCTACGGTTCATGCTTGGCAACAGGATCACAATGTCACATAAAACATAGGTTTTGAGCTTCAGAAACTGAGAATTGATCCAAATGTGATTATAGATTTACCATAATATGGATCTGGGACAAGGCACAAGCATACTCATAGCTAAGGGGAGGGAAAGAGTAGAGAGAGGTGTCTGACACCTGGAGAGCAGCAGTTGAAAATGCAAAGTATCAAAGAAAGTAGAAGCTGGAGTCTGAGAATGGTGGATAAAGAGTGAACCAAACTCAGGCTATGTTTTCTAACACTAGCAGGCAGGAAATAATATACTTGTGGGTCCAGAGTGGATTGGGAGAAGAAGATATGCATGTGGAGATTAGTCTGAAGGAGATTCCCCTTTGCAGTCCCCATCACCCTAGTAATCACTTTATCTGTTTATCTTTTCTCTATCTTGTAATAAATGAATTAGCCAGCTATAACTTATGAGCAAAATTATTATACTCCTTTTTAGAAGGCCAGATTTTCCATTTTTCAGCTCAAATACTAGTGAAAATTTTCTTGTAAATTTCCATGAGAGAACATAAAAGATTATTTTGCTATACATTAAAAAAGAAATAAAAATCTCGTAAGCAAAGGTGATAATAATCAGCGTTTATTATTTGTCAGAACAGAAGGGAAAAGTCACGTAAAGTATTTTTGGGAGGCCTGGAGTGTTGCAATCTGTTGACATGTGCTTATTTTAAGGACACAAAAATAGGCCTTGTCTAACACAAGAAATGTACTCCTGCTTTTTTTAAAGGTCTTAAAAGTGCTCTGGTCCCCAAACCCTGTATCATTTTCTAACTGGGTATCACTATAGTGATACTTCTGTGTCTTTTCTGGGTGACAGGTCTTTATTTTGTTTTTAATTGTTTTTGGATAACAACAAAAATAAATGCCAGGGTATGATTTTATGATCTGAATTGTGTTTTTCCAATATTCATTCATGTTGAAATCCTGACACCCTGCCTGCATTTATCAAAATGTGGCTGCATTCGTAGACAAGGGTTTCACAAAGTGGTTGGGTGCAAAGGAAGCCGTTGCAGGGGGTTCTACTCCAGTCTGGTTGGGATCAGTAGGAAAAAGGACTCTAGAGATGTTCAAGGGCAGATGGCTGAGGAAAGACACAGCAGTGGACATGCCACCTGCAAACTAAGGGGAAGGAATGTTTCAAAGGGGACACCTTAATCCCAAGTGGTAAGCTAACAGAACTTGGAGAAGAAAGTTACTGTTTAATCTACCCTGTGGTATTATTTCAGGGCAACTCCACCACACTAGGACATGTGTCATGGCACAATGAATGGGAATTCCATATGCTTCACATAAAAACATGGAGACCTCAACCATTTCTCAGTGATAATCTTTGCACCTGGGAAGGGGTTGGCATAATAAACTTCCATTTATAAACAATGATACTGTATATTTCTTTTTAATTTTAAGATAATTTCAATACATTCAAAGGGAAGAAATAGAGACACTTGGCCCTATCTCTGATGTTTACTAATGCATAATAATTTCATTGCAAAGCTGCAAAAGCTAGTATTACTGACCCTAATTGGGAAACTATAAGGTGTTGTCAGATGTGTTAACCATCAGTCACATAAAACATAACAGAAGATGTCAGATAGCCTCCTGCCCTTTTGGGAAAAGGACTTCTCCTTTGATCTTTCCCTCTTGAGGCTTGAGTCTTGTCAGCAGAGGCATTTGAAATAAAAGAACAAAACTTCTCACCAAAAATCTGAGAAATAGTACTGAAAACAGATTCTGTTACATGATATTATTATGAGTTAAAAAACAAAGGAGTCCTGTTTTCATTGATTTTTGTCTCACCCCAGTATACTCTAATTGTTGTAATAAGGAACCAATTTACTAATTTGGACCTGGCACAAAGAAATAATCCTTGAAGTCTAGTCTGAAGATCTCAAGCAGTAGGAGATGGGATCATCTTACTGATGTTGAAGAGGACTAGAGCAGCACAGTGTTTGCAGACGAACAGGAAAACCATTGAAAGTACTTCCAAAAAAAAGAAATGACACCAGGAAATAAGCACAAAGCCTTCCCAGAAACATAAAGGGTGTGTCTCAAGTTAGAAGCAAGATTTGTAGTAACCACGAGGTCAACTTAGAGCTCCTTGCTATCCACTGTCTCCACACCATCATCCGAGCCTGCCATACCCGCACTTCCCACTTCCCTTGTATTTGACAAGGGTGTATCATGTTTTTCTAACATACCTGCCTCACTGAGGCCATTTTCTGACCAGTGTGGAGACAGTGATGCAAAAGATAATGAAACAATGTAGAAAGTATTATAGAGACACCTAAAAAAAGTCAAACTAGAACCAACCTAGTGAGCTAGCAATGCCACTCCCAGGTGTAATTCAAGGAAAATGAAAATAGCATATTGAAGAGGCATTCGCATCCCCATATTTACTGCAGCATTTTCATTAGAGTCAAACAATGTGAACAATTCAGCTGTGCATCAGTGGAGGGATGGCTAAAGCAAATAGAGTCCGTGCACAAAATGGGTATCCAACCATAGGAGGAATGACTGCCCTTTGCAGCAACGTATAGAAAGCTGAGATCATTTTAAGTGAAACAAACTAGGTACAGAAAAGTAGTTACTCAGTGACCTCATTCATATATAAAATCCGTAGAACGTGTCTCATAGTAAAGAGAATAAAATGTTGGCCATAGAGGCTGGGGAAAGGACAGAGCAGGGAGCAATTGGGAAAGATAGATCAATGTGTAGTGAAGTTGTAGTTTGGAGTAAGAAGATTTGGTGGGGTAGTGCATTGTAGATTGAGTACAAACCCTGCTGTTAACATAACTTCCTGCCCTGAGGATAACACTTACCAGTTGTGTGACATGAGGCAAGTCACCCACAGTTCTTAATGCTACTTCTGTTTTGTCTGTGCCACTCTGATAAATCTTAAGCCAATATAAAGTAGGAGTTGTGGCACACAGTAAATGTAAACTCTTCGTGATTAGGCACTTATACTAGGAAAACAAATAGAAGAAGACAAACCATGACATCAATTCCTCCCTCAAACGTTGTCTCTTTAGAATTGATTGGTATTCCACAAAAAAGGTATATAAATGAAGGACCATTTCGTATCTGTATATACAAAATAGTTAGGATAGATACACAGCTACATTCTCTTAATTCAGTGAGAAGAAAGATTTGTACTAATAGTCTTTGGACAGGATATCATGTCTGCATCTTGTACTATGAATAACTACTATGAAGACAATGGTATTTAAAGTATTAATTATTGAAACTATCATACTAATTGGTTTTGAAACTGTCTTATTGCTGTTTCTCAATAAAATTAATAAAAATAAATAGAAATTAAAAAAATAAAAAAGAATCCATACAAATGTATATCATTCAATAAGAATTACCTTTCTACAAACAGCATTGAGTCTTTCTTCTGCTCAAAACAATTAACTCTCCATTACAATATCAACATAAAAACAAGTTCCCTGGCAATAGAAAGAAAAGCTCATGTCTCTATACATTTCTATCTGTATTTCTTATTTTGACTTCTTATGCTAGGGAGACTACATGATATTTGCATATGTGTGTCTGGTTTATTTTACTTATGAGTATATGTTAAAGTGGCATCCACTCTAATATAAATGCTTCAAGTTTGTCATTCGTTATAACTGAGTAATATTCCATTGTATAGCAATACCACATCTTTTTCAACCATTCCTCATGTGAAGGGCTTCTTGGCTGTTTCCAAGATTTTGCTATTACAAGTTGTGCTGCTATAAACATAGGTACACATACATTATGTCGGCTTCTAGCACTACGGAGAACCACTAGAAAGATAACAAGGTAGAAAGTATTAATTATTGAAACTGTACCATAATTCAGCTTTAAAAAATAGGATAAGTATATAGGTACATTCTCTTAATTCATTGATTGGAGACCTCTGCTCTAAAAGTGTTTTTAGGTAGAATATCATGTATGCACCGTGTATGACAACAAACCACTACGAAAACAATATGCAATGTAATAATTATTGAATCTGTCCTATTAATTTGATTTGAAACTGCCTCATTGCTATTTGTTCTTCAATTGAAAAAAGAATTGAGTTTAATAAGTTATTGATTTCTACATTTAATAAATAAATTTAACGATTTACTAGGCAAAAAAAAAAGTTTTCCCATTTCCCTCTCCCTTATTTCTCTGGGAGGGAGTCTGGCTAATTCACACAGCTTATATGTGCTGGTGTGCTCTGCCCGTTTTGCAGATTGGCACTTGCCAAAGCCCTCCCTGACATCAAGGCTAATGTCCCTCTCCTGCCCAAAGTCTACTGCTTCTCTTCTCATTTAATATTCTATTCTACTAAACTATAATTGGCTGCATATTATTTAGCTATGGTTTGTTTTCTAACTGGAATGTAAACATTTTAGAAGAACTGGAACCAAGTAAGTATTTTAGTTGCTAGGTTCTGGCACCTAGAGGCAATCAACTGTGATAGCTACTTGTAATCGATACTTGTAATTTTATGTATATTCAATATTCATTTTGAGAAAAGGGTTAACTGCCTCACTCCTGAAGCCAGAATTAGTCATTTTTAACATGGTTTTTAACTCTTCTTTCTCCTAGTTCCTCCCTATAGTAGATTCTGTATCTAGTATCTTGGCATCTATTTCTTCGTGGGACAAACAGATTCGATAGATAAAGTTATATGCATTTGTTCCTACATCTTGCATGGCTTGCATTGGTATGCTGCAGTGAATACTCTAAAATCATAGCACAACTCAGATGAGCCACATCTACTTGCTTTAACCCCATGAGTTTTGAGGAGTTTTATCTCCCTGTGGGATTTCTGCTTGGATAACTTTGGGCCCCAGGGTCCTGCTCTTTGTCTAGTGTCCCACATGCAGACTAAGCACAGTAACCCATGATCAATCTCCCTGTTGGTCCACTTCTGTGCTGTTTACATCTCAGGAATCTGTCAGTAATATGCTGCTCCTGTTATTTCATGGCTTTGTTGGATACCTCTCCATGTCTCAAGTAACAGATCAAGGTGGGGTTCATATTTATTCTAGTAAAAGATCTCCTAGACAGTTTCCATGAGTAAACTGAATACACAGGAAACACAATCTTGAAGGCCAGTGTTAACAAGTTTCCTATTAGAGGAAATGGTCATGTGTGGTTATCCACCAGGATAAAGAAGTATCCCAGATGAAGCACAACACAAATACCCACAATCACCTCAGTGATGCCCTACCCAAGCAATACTGCGGTTTGTAACTTCCCTCGTAAGAGTCCTCAAGACCAAAGAAGAAGAAAAATACAAGACTGTATTGGGACAACTAGTTCCCAGAACAAAGACATTCTTAGAAATGTAATTACATTAAATAAATAACAACAAACATTAACATAACTGAAGAAAAGTAAATGAAAATGGATAGCCAAATAGCAGATTAAAGTGCCTGCAAGCAGGTACAGGGCCAGGGGTTAGATTCCTGGGCCTGCCGTGCCAGCCCTTTCCCGAGGCACGCTGAGATAGTCATTGAGACTGGGCATTGTGGCACAAGCCTGTAATCCCAGCACTTGGGAGACTATAAAGAGGTGGATCACTACAAATCCAATCTAGTAGTGAGACCCTGAACACCCTGTAAACCTTTCTCTAAAATATAAAAACAAACAAACAAAAAAGTATAGACTAACGAAGAGGGAAATTTAAGCACAGCACACTGACACAACCAGAAAAGTAGAGCACTTATCCTCTAGGGGTTGTAGTACTGTGACACATGAGCCCCAACAGCAAGGTTTTTTTTTGAAAACTCTCTCCTGACAATGAAGGTGATGCATCCAAGCCTGAAGGCCCCCACAGCTGGCATGGTCACACTTATAGACCCTCACACTGGCAGGCTGTGCCAAGTGGGTCATAAATTGCAGCCCAGCTGGGCAATTTAGGTAGCCATTGTTTCAAAATTTAAATATAAGACTTTTAAAAATTTTTGTGAATTTAGGACAGGATCTACGGGGAGTACAGGATCTCACTACGTAAACCAGATTTGTTGGGATTACAGGCATGCTCCACCATACCCAGTCTCCGTCACCCTCTCAGTGCTGGCATGAAACACCTAGGATTGATCCCGGGCCATTATCCTCTGTCGAAGCAGGAGCTTTAGTTGGCTCAGTTATTTGGCCAACCTGCGTTTATTTATTTATTTATTTGTTTGTTTATTTATTATTTATTTATTTATTTTAGTCTGCCAAGAAGGCTATGTATAGTTCTTTAAAAAATTTTAGTTTATTTGTACATGTGTGTAGTGGACAATGTTTCATTCCTTGTGTGGAGTTGATAAGGTATTGTTGAAATTGCAACACAATTTCATTCTTTTATTGGTCCATTTTCCCTTCCCTCCCTTCCACCTCTACCCATCATGGGCTACCTCTTTACTACTTTTGCTCACAGTACATTGAAACAAAGGAATAAACACCACAGATAGATAATACTGACACGTGGTTCTTGAAGATTTGTTTAAAACCAGATCATCTCTAAGGGATTGGTGATCTCTGGATGGTATGCCAAAATTGAGGCAGTGCCTTGGCCCTTCGTGACCACACCAGGGAATTGTACTTTGGAGTCCTCTAAGAATGAGCAGCTGCCTGACTGGACACTGTGTCTATGGTCTTCTCTCTGTGGTCTTACTATTTTATTTAATAGACACAATGGTGCCATTTCCCCAACCCACACTATCACTACATAATTAATTAATAAAACATAAATGAATTCTGCAGTTGGCTGTAGTCAGTGCTCATTAATGTGGCAGTTACTTCTTTCAGAGGTCTTCATGCTTCTTAACTGTAATTGACTTTTCACCTCCTTTCTTCCATTTTGGCAATTAGCTTGGATTGTATTTTTATTAGACATCTATTCTGAAAACAAAATTATTTCAGAGTTTTCTCTCCCTTAACTTGTAAGCACATTTCATGAAGAAAATTTTATATAAAGTTATTTTCTGAAGATTTCTATACTGAGTGGCAAAAAATGAAATGGTGGGGAAAAAACCTCATGTTTCCACTGATAGCTCAGTCATTATTCTGATCTTTGTTTTTTTGTGTTTTGTTTTGTTTTTGTTTTTTGACGCACTATTTTCCAGCAGGTCACCTTTAGCCCAGGCTTGCTATTCAAAACATTTAGGCAATAGAACCTCATAACTGGCAATCCCTTCAGCAAGATATATTACTCAAGGACTTTTCTCACATGCTGAAGCATGAGTAACAGCAGTAGCTGCCATACCTGCTCACGTGGATCTCAAACTTGAGGCAGTATAGCTTGAAAAGGTACAAATTTGCCAAAATGAAACCCACTGGTATATCTAATAAATACAGTATGCATTAATTAGAAAAGATGTGAAAGAAATAAAGGATGGAAGGAAGAAGAGGAAGGAGGGAGAGAGGGAGGGAGGGAGGGAGGGAGGGAGGGAGGGAGGGAGGGAAGGAGAGAGGGAGGAAAACTTTAGCCAGTTGCAGATTTTGAAAAGATGGACACTGCACATTTCTGGTTTCAGCTACATACAGAATTCCTGACTCAGCATGGTGAGAGCAGCACAACCCATTTATTTAATTTAATTTTTTTTTTTTTTTTGTGGTGCTGGGGATTGAACTCAGGACCTCGCACATGCCAAGAAGGCGCTTATGTTCCTAAGCTATCTCCCCAACCCAGCAAAACTCATCGATAACCATTTCTTTTTCAATGGTTCTTAAGTTTTTAATTGGTGTATAGGTAGTGACAATTATAAATATTAATAGGGTAACATCTGATGTTTTCAAAGAAGCATTTCTTATAAATTCACAGATACCTGTGCTTCTTCCTGCTTGAGATCTGGATGAGACTTTCACTTTTCTTTTCTGTGCAAAGAAATATGGCCAAATGCAGGAACCACGTAGGGTTTCACTCTTTGTTCCTTTAAGCTTCGGGATCTATCACACCAGAGGAGATAAAATCCACCTCTGACAGAGCTGGTGCTCATTCCCGGGGAATTAGGGCAAGATTCCTCTAGGGGAGCAAAAATCCACAGGCTCTCAAGTGCCCTACACAAAACAGTCTTCCATTTGCATATAACCTACCCATATCCTCCCATGTATATTTAAATAGTCCCTGAGTGATTAATAATGCCAAATACAATGTAGATATATATCAATAAGTAGTTATTATACTGCATTGTTCAAGACATAATGCCAAGAAATAAGTCTTTGAGAGGATTTTTCTTTCATGCATGTTTTTAGGGTGCAGTTAGTTGGAACTATAGCTGTGAAAGACCGCGATGACAATTCGTGCCAAGTTCCCATTGATGCTCATTTTCAGAATTGCATTTCACCAATAGTCATTTATTTTTAGCTATAAACTTCTGTCCACCTCTTATACCCTACAAAGAGGATTATTCTCTCTGCAGGTTTCTTTGGAGCTGTCATCTGAATTTATTCAGTGAGCAGTGCTGCCACCTTCTGATTTTCAATTGAAAATATATATTTAAAAGTTTTGCTTTCAGAGAAATGTGCTATGTATGTACTCAGCAAGTATTTATTTTAACATTCTTTTCCTTGAGAATTTCCCCCTCCCTGGGTCTCTACTTTCAAACATCACTTATTGTTTCATACTCACACATTCTTATACAGAGCCCTAGTCACAGCCTTCATCATTTCACAAACTCTGTCTAGGGGAATAGGACAGTACTTCAAGTGACAAGTGTGGTTCAGGTCCCTATTCCTGAGGAAAGCATCAATGTTTCTAATCAGATGAGGAAATCAAACTGACTTTCAGAATAACTGACACAGGCAACAGTCACGCTCCTCCTGGAGTAACATAATGGGAAAGAAACACCAGTGACATTCAGATTAGAGTTCGGCTTTTAAGCTCTGAAACCTCCCCAGTTTCTCCAGGACCATGAGTTGAGAGTGTAGGTGGTGCAGAAACACAATCCTGAGCAGGAAGAGTGATTGTGCCTTCTCCTCTAAGCCGTTGGATGAGGTAAAGGGGCCATGAACCTTGTCTCTGCCTGCCCCCTACCTCACCACCTTTCCACTTTTAATAGATTGAGCCAGCAAGTCTTGCAAGGGCCTGTTCAATTCTAAGCAAGTCTACTTGGCTTCTCTGGCTTCCAGGATGGAGGAGCAGCCTGCAATGAAAGACTAATTCCTGTTTATGCAGTTGCCATTTGTCTATTTGCACCAATGAGTTCTTTACTTTTGGGCAAATGAAGTGAGGAGTCTCAATTTCACCATGTAAAATTAAATACTATTCTTGCCTCTTAAGATTAGTGTGATAATTAAAGGAAGCTTTTAAATTGAATTGCTGATTACAGTAAGAGACAAATAATAGCCAATAAGCAGTGACTTTCACTGTAAATATTTTCATGTTTTTTGGTATTCTCTCACTTCTAAGACACTCTTGAGACATTGGTGGATCCTGGTTATAACTCTAAGTCTTCTAATATAAAAAAAAATCTAAATAATTCAGATAATGAAAGCTGGTTGAATTTGAGCAGCCACTAGGGAATATCATATTGTTTCTTCCCAGAGTAACTATTTGACTGAAAGTATTCTTTAGGGAAAGACCTTCCAAAATGCCTAGGGTCCATTTGCAAAGCCAGCAGTGGCCAGTGCCTGCAGCACCTGCCTGCCATAAGAATGGGGCCTGTCACTTACCTTAGGGTTCACTTTTACCCTTCAAAAATAACTTGCTGGATCATACATGGTATTCAATCCTTCCTTATTAACTAGGAACTAAATGAACATTGGAGAAATTTAATTGAAAGTGATACTCTGAATGCTAATAAGCCTCTGGTCAGGAGGGAGATTGATGTTCCCAGCTGCAAACCCAGCCGGAAGGATGTCTTTGACAGCTAGTCACCAGAGCTGGGCTAAGTTTCCATTTGTTGCCACTGCCTTCCCTGCAGGCTCCTGGCTGGAAGATCTCCTAGTCCTCCAGCTGCTTAACCCATTCCTGACTCAGGAGACTCCCGCAGAGAGCCACTCCCACCTGCTCCTCAGCCAGCCCAGCAGCAGGCCAATCACACACTGTTGCCATAGGGACAAAAATCAAAACTCTGAGTAAACTTCGAAGAAAAATGAAAAGCATATTTCAGAGAAAAGGTGCAAACATTTGAATCCTTGCATGTTCTATGAAAAAATTCAGGAAAATATTCTTTATTTTGCTAGATAACTGTCTAAGAGGGTGCACAAAGACAGATGATACATTATTCAAATTAAATCTTGTGTGTGTGCTAAAAGGGGTGTTCCTGTTCTCAAAGGTTAATGTCAGAGGACCCTAATTGTATTTGGGTCTTTAAATGTAACTTTTCTGAAAAAAAAAATGGTTCCAGTACTGTCTGCATTTGAGTTTTCCTTTTTCCTTTACAATGCAAAACACAGATGTGCTGTTACAAACTCAGCGGTATTCAGTGAAGGCAAAACTATTGCTATTGCCATGGCCAATAATGATTTTCATTATATTGTTTTTGAATATGTAAAAATTTTCAGTAACTACCAAAATAAATACATCAGTAGAAAAAATGGAAAAGTGAATTTCAACTACTGAGAACAGTGCTCCTACGTTTAACTTAAACTGTTTGTTCATCGGCAGCTCCTGGGAAATGTGAATTCCTTCTGCACAACAGTGGTTAAAAGCAACAGGCAAAACCTGAAGTGTCTGAAAAGGTGAGGAAGTCAGTATATCAAGGTCTCAATGTCTTCCCGGTGCTGCTTGCCCTGGGGAACCGAATCAATCAATTGGAGATGCCCGGCTCATCTGAGACCTTTGGCCACTGGGTTAGCATTTCTCAACTGAATCATAGAGGCACTTTGGCTGAAATTATTTCTGTTTAATATTCTTACATGCTAGTTTTCTTAACAGGTACTTAAAAAAAATCTCTTTTTATATAGGTTTAAGAGAGGTAGGGAAGTGCAGTGTAATAGTTGCAAGCACACTCAGGGTAGGGCGCTGGGTCAAATCTCCTCCAGTACTTACTAGCTAGGCAAGCAAACCAAAAGTATTTTATTCTTAAATAAAATAAGGATGATAAAACCTACTCCATAAGGTTTTATAAAGAGAAAAAAGCAGATAGACAGACAGACAGAATATAGCATATATACTATATATTATATGTATAGCATCATATGTAATTGCACATATAATTAAAATATAAGAAAGACAGGCACACAGATGGATAGACTCAGCACAGGGCCATTTATGGTCTTTCTCTTCCTCTCTCATGTAAGATAAATGGGCATTTGTAGCTAGTTATGAAGCCAAGAATTTTTCAGGATATTTACATAAGATATGTATAAGTCTCTGTCTCTCTCTGTGTCTTTCTCTCCCTCTCTCTTTTTCTCTCTCCCCTCTCTTTTTTTCTCTCCTCTCTCTCTCTGTCTCTCTCTCCCTCATACACACACTTTTTGTCTCTACCACTATATCATGATCTATCTTCGTATTCATTCAGAGACTTAGTATAGTGTATCTAAAGCACATGAGCATGTGAACGCTCAGTGAATGTTAGCCATCTTCCTCAACACTCATTATCCTTTTATTGAGAGCTTCAGTTACCACAAGGAGCTGCTCATTTTCCTAAAGGTATCATTTTTTTTAAGAAAGATGCAGAGGACTGAAGAACAGGTGAGTCATCAAATAAGATCACTTCACCTGTGACCTGCTTAAAGATGGGTTTACAGGGCAAGACCAAGGCAAGACCAAGATGGGTTTACAAGGCAAGATCATGCAGGGCCTGTCAACTAATGGGAAGAGCACTGAGCTTTATGGAGAGCAGCAGTTCTGGGAGGTGAAAAGACATAAACAAGCTTTGAAAGTACTTCAGAATCAAAATTAGGAGTTGGTAGAAGTCTGAACTTGGTCAGTGATACAGGCAGAGGTGGGAGCAATAACAGGGCTGTGCTCTTGGTGAAGAGCAGAGCCAATGCACTCACATTTATGAAAAATATACTTTGTTTTCCTGTGTCCCAGGTCCAAACCCCATTAATATGTAGATTCACAGTGCTTTCTGTGTCTATTTTTTTAAGCAAGTACTGAGATGGGAAGTTTACCTGTGGGTTAAAGCCTGCAGCTTACATTGTACACCATTATTGCTGTGTGAGTTTTGTCGCAAGCAATTTATTTACTTTGACATGACAAATTAGGTCATTATTGCTATTATAAATGAGTTTATTAATTGCTTACTTGAGGCTTTATACCTTTCTCCCTAAAGAGGATAGATAACAGAACAAAAGAAAGAACAGTTGAAGAAAAAAGAAATTAAAAATGAAGAGATGGTATAGCAAAATTGTATTTCATTTCTGAATAGGAATCAATCAGTAATAAATCATTACCCCTTAAGCCTTTAGTGAGGGCTACTACAAAACAAGAAAGCAGACTAGCCGGCTTCAACTCTCTCTGACAAATTTGTTCTCAGTGAAAGGAATGTTGGTTCTTCTTACTTTACATTCCAGGAAAGGTAGGGTTGAAATGAACTGAACTGCTTGTCAGAAGCCTTGTCTAAATTTCACCTAAGAAGAGAAATGGCTACAGTTTTTCTCTTAATATTGTGCATCTTTTAAATTCACAGTCTTCCCTGGCTTGAACTTTCTCTTAACTTCTTATTTCTGGGGGAGGGGGAGACATAAATGGTTTAGTAGAATAAGCACTTCCCTGGCAAGCGCAAGGACCTCAGTTTAATCCCCGGTTCTGCCAAAGAATAATAATAATAATAAAAACCTTATTTCCAGACTTCCAGCTATAAGGTTATGTCAGTTCATGTTAAACATTTACTAAAACTTTTCTTTTCTTTGGTTTAATTTTTTTCTTTTAATTTTTAAAATTTGGTGACTTTTTAAAAAAATTTATTTGTATTTTAATTTGAAGAGTGAAAAATAGAAGCAAAAACAAAGAGAAAAAATAACATAAACAGGGTAACATACAATGATACATATGTTACAGATTTTTAAAACATGGATAGCTAATTATATATATTAAAAAAAAAACAGTTGAGCACAGATCAGCAGTCCACAATACAAGCGGGTTATCCACAGAACCAACATTCCTTTCCCTGAGACCAAATTGCTGAGTTGAGCCTTTCACAGCTCTGTATATCAATATGACTTTACTTTATATACTTCCAGTTTTATACTTTTCTGCTGGATGGTTTAGACCAAGTTAAAGCAAGACCTATAAAACAAGAAATGTAACTATTGTATCAGATAAGGTCAGTCAGGTACTGTAGAACCCTTGTCAGTGCCAGCCTTATGGACGAGTCATGGCCATTGCTTGACCAATTTGTTCTCTGGAAGGCTGAGAGAAAGTTATCTCTCCATGGGACTCTCCTTAGGCACACTACATGTCATCAATCACATTCCTCTGTGGCCCCATAATCTTGATTAGAAAATTTGGTGCACTACTGAGTTACATGGTGTTACAGTACAAATTCTCCTATGTCCTGAGTCTTCACTGACCTTGAAAGGCTAGGGCCAAAATGTTGGCTGACCTTGCAGCCTTCCTTTTTCTCCAACTTTTGATCTGCAAACTTAGGTTGTTAACCCTCCAGAAAAGAAGTTTATTATTACCCTGCAACATATGCAGTTCAGTTTACCCACACTATCAGTCTAAATATCAGACATCATAGGCATAACATGGAACATGTATTTTCCATCAAGTGTTGAGATTCTAAACTCTAAGTCCATATAGAATATGAAGAATTTTTTTTAAATAAGAATGAACACTTACATATATTTACATAGATATTTAGAAATCCACTCATATATAGCATAGTAGCATTGTTGCATGACTATCTTGTGACATTTTTTGTCTTATTTTTCATTTACTACCCTTTAAAAAAGGGCAGTGTAGTAATAGCTGGTATGTCATGACAAGAAGTACATACTTAGAAGACCAGAATGGCGGGCATTTGGAGTGTGACCCTTCTATTACACTTTGTTAAATTCAATGTGGTTGCTTGGTTCACAGGTATCAGCATATATAGTTAGTTGAGGTGAGAATCTACCACTTAACTGCTAGCTGCTTAATTTTTATTTTTATTAGTTAAGGTTTGCAGTGTGTAATGATGACAGTGATCATGAGGCACAGTCATAATGTATCTTATTTGTTTTTCATCATCTCCCTACTTCTCCCTCCATCCTTTGTCTCATTCCTCTGTATGAATATTAACTATTTTTATTTATACATTGGATTTCTCAGATAGGAAAACCCATATCATATTCAAGTTTGGTTGTCTGGTAACTTTTCACTTAATGTGCAACTATTTTCTTATAAGTAACTCAAACTTATCATTTTTTAATGGCTGAGCACAACTACAGTGAGTATAAATGTAATGTTTTATGTATCTATTCATCTGGGGCTTTGTTTTAGTAGCAGGAATTGAACCCAAGACCTTGAGCTTGACAGGCAGGCACTTACTCTGCTGAGCTATAACCCTAGTCTATTTGTTCATCTCTTGATGGACATATATGCCACTTCCAAACTTCAGATATTCTTAACTGAGCTGTTACAAACATGGATATAGATATATGACTGTAATTTGATATCTTTAACTTTTTTAGGAAGATAGGAGAGGAAGCAGCTGCATCAAATAAAATTTTTAGTTTCAGTTTTCTGAAGAATCTCCATAATGATTTCCATACTGGTTATGCAGTAAGTCCCCAATTTACATCCAAGCTCCACTCTGGTGAACATTCATAAATCAAATTCAACAAAGAAGTCCAAGAAAGGAGTCCTACACATTAGACACTGTATACTGCTTTGCACTCCCTGGACGTTCCCTCCACATCACCGCTGCTCTTCTCTTGCCTCCTGGCATCCTGGGCTCTGAATGAGCGGTGTCCTACCATACACTATTGCACCGCACAGCTGCATAACTGTGACAACGTCCAGCAGATACGTGAGCTGCCACCATATCATTGACCTTTACGCTTGTTCCTAACATGAAATTCATGAGCATCTGTGAAAGCTCCCAATTTAAATGTTTGTGAATCAAGGACTAACTGTATTTCTTTATATTGCCCCCAGCATTGTAGAAAGGTTCCCTTTTCCCACAGCCACACCAACATTTATTGTTGCTTGATTTCTGCATGAAAGTTATTTTTACCAGGGAAGGGAGGGCTTTCAGTGCTTTAATTTACATCTCTTTAATACAAAAATGTTATTAAGTTTTCGTGTATTGCTGATCATTTATACTTCCTCTCAGAAGTGGTTGGTTACTCATTTCAATTACAGGTATTTGATTGCATATTTTATTTCAAGAATCTAAATTTGTTGAGGTTTTATATATTCTAGATATCAGCCTTTCATCTTAAATATGGTTAGTAAGATTTTTCTCTGATTCTGTAGGATACCTCTTCACTCTGTTGCTGATTTCCTTTTCAGTGTAAAAGTTTTTTTTATATGATCTTGTTTGTTGATTTTTGATATTATTTGGGAGTCAATTGGGGTTCTGTTCAGAAAATTGTTATCTATGCCTATGTCTTCAAGAGTTTAACTTAATTTGTCCCCTGGCCAATCAAATATTTCTGTTAATGTGAAGATTTTGATTCCTTTTGGGTTTAGTGGATGGCAAGAGATATGGGTCTAATTTCACTCTGAATGTGAGCAGTCAGTTTTCCCAGCACCATTTGCTCTCCTTTCTCAGCATATGTCTAAGACCCTCTATTAAAGATCAGATACATGAATCAGCCTCTGTTTTATACTGTTCTGGTCCTCAGAACAGTTTGTCTTTTACCACAGTAGCCTGGTGATATAATTTGAAATATAATTAAGATTAGGAAGCCTCCTGTTTTGCTCCTGTTGGCCATGGGTCTCTTCTCATTCCATATGACTTTTAGGATTGTTCTGTCTAGTTCTGAGGGGAATGCTTCTGATATTATTGTTGAGATTCCATTCAATCTATATATTAGTTTTAGAAGTAATGGCTCTGTTAGCTATATTTATTTTGCCTCCCCAAGAACAGAGACTAACTTGCCATTTTCTGTTGTCCTCTTCAATGTCCTTTTTCAGAGCACTGTTCTTTTTCAGTTTCCATTGTTGAGGCCTTAGTGAGTTTAATTCAATTTATAAGCACTTAATCTTTCATGGTGCTATTATTAATAATATTATTTAACTGATTTCTGTCTCAGTGAATTTACTGTTCATGTACAGGAATGTTACAGACTTTCATCTGATGATTTTGTACCCTGCCACATTGCTGAATTTGGTTATTAATTCTAGGGGTCTTTTGGAGAAAATTTTGGGGCTTCTATTTAAGGGATGATGTCTGCTGCAAATAATGACAGTTTTACTTCTTCCTTTCCTGTGCTATCTCTTTTATTTCTTTCTCTTGCCTTATTGCTCTGGCTAATTCTTTCAGTACTAAATTAAAATTCACATTTTAGTAAAGTTTTCTGAAACTGAAAACTATTATAGCCCCAAAGAATGGAGCTGAGTAGCACAGAAAGTTTATCTTGAAAGTTCTTTTCAACTTTTTATACGCTGCCTAATGGTTTCTAGAATGTATATGGGTCATAACCTCCCAAATCCTGTGGGAAACCAGTCAATGCTGAATGAGTCTGCCAAACAAAGGGGCATTGTCCCCAAAAGACTCGCTGACCCCCCACGCACACATTTAAAGAATGTACGCCCTGTGTCACAGTTTTGCTCATTTCCATTCTAACATTTATCATTTTGCACAAAGATTGGTTATTTGTTTTGTTTTCTTTCTTCTCTTTCAGGGACAGAACTGACTTGTCAACAATTATTCACCACTGGCCAGGATAGCACAGTACATGGTGAAGCAAAAGTTTAGAGATCATCATGATCTACTACCTGGTTGTTTCAACACATTTATTTTCCTGTTAATTTAGATGTTGAGTAGTTGAATGATCGAAAGAATTCTAGGCTCCCCAGTTTTCATCTGGGGACTTTTTTTTCACATCTACTTCTCAGATCTTTACTCTCTGAAACTCAATGGGGAAAAACTTGTTAAACTAGTAATACAAATTAATTCACTCTGTTCAACCTGAGCCACACTGTATTCCAGACCCTTGCCTTTTTAAAATATTGTTTCCCTGAACTGCCCAGGCTGACCTCCAATTTGTGATTCGTAGGCCTTAGCTTCCTGAGTAGCTAGGATTGCTGTATAGGTTTGTGCTACTATGCCTGACCTGGGACTGACAGGAGCACAATTTCTTGACTATACAAATGCCAACTAGTTATATCCAGTGGGATGTAACCAACTGTCATGTGGATGCTGATTAATTTAGCAACTACTTGTGAATTTATTTCAGCACTTCTAATTACTTACATGTGTGTTACTTTGAATTACCCCTTGAGGTAAATGTTTGTATCTTTCCAATTCCTTTATAATTTTAATGATTTAAATAAAACACTTGGACATAAAAAAAATAAATAAAATGATCATGGACAATGTAAAGAATACTAATTATCATTGTTGATAAATATAGTGTAGTATTATTTCAATGCAGGACTATAAGTAATTTAATTTTATTTCTTATTTCTTGTCAATATATATTTGCAGTAAAATACACCAAATGCATAAGCTTAAAACCATGTAGAGGTCTTATTTTAACAATACAATGTACAAACAAAGAACATAGCAAAGGACGGAATAAGGAAGACAAGGAGATCAATTTCTTGCCACTTAAGAGAAATTAAGAAATAATCTTTTAAGAGTATTTTCAATTCTATGTGTAAGTGAGTCGGTATTCTATTCCTTCTCCATGTTCAGGATGTATATAGCCTCACCTTCATAATAGTACTATCTAGTCCCTTCTTTTTGGATTATGGTATCTTCAATTTTTTTTGTTCTCTACTTTCAGTGAAATGAGAAACTGCATTAGTACCAAGTTATGAAGTCAAAGATTTTTCTAGGTACAATATATAAAGTATTTTATTTTATTTTCTCTCTTATCCCATACTTGCTTTTAGAAAACGATAGAGCTGAGATTTAGAGAAGTTAAGTAACTTTTCAAAAGTCATGCAGAAAGGAAGTAATGTATTTAAAATTAGGGCCATTAGCAGTCTAGATACAAATCATTTGAATAATCTAACCATCCTACAATTGTACTTTATGCTGTGTTTTAAGCTCCAAGTTTATGTATTGACTTCTAGTTTGTTTCTAGGACTGCCGTGTGGTAGGAAGTGTGAGAAAAATTTCAAGTCCCTCTCCATCAAGACCATATGAATGCATTCTCTGCAAGTAATGGTTGTGACTCATAGGCACTTTTAGGCAGTGCTAAACTAAGGAATTGAAGTATTATCTGAGGACATTGAAGATAAGATTCATAATGCAATGATGAAGAGTAATTAGTCAAGAAGAATGATCGCAGAACTAACAAACCTTCTCAGGAAGTTATGGTTCTCTGCAGTTTTAAATGGGTGCTTTCAAATACTGGCAAAACAGCAAAAATGTCTATTCAAATATTCCCAATGAAAAAATACAAAAAACCTGCACATAACTAAATTAAAAATTTAAATTAACAGCATCCCAAATGTTTAATTCAGAAATAGAAATATCCCCTTTGGTAGCTGCCAACTTTGAAAACAGCATCTTTTGTTTATAAGAACACATTGGTAAGGCCCTTGTTATTTTGCAAAGCATTCTCTCAGTAAATCTGCAAGATAAGTAGAGCAGACATTCAAATTATGGAGCGAATGTACAACCCAGAAGAGTCACTGGAGGTAAAGTTCAACTTCTTCTTTCACATGCATGAAGTTAAAGCACAGGGACAAGCAATGCAAATGCTTAAGACGTGGCAGTGTAGACCTTTGCGTTTCCATCATGTGTTTCACCATCTCAGCTGTGCCTTTCCGGATAAAGAATGTTGTGTGCTTACTGGCAGTGTTAAATATGCTCATCCTATTTGCCAGAAGCAGTAATATTGTTCTGAGCAAGAGTCTGAGAATTACATTACTTTACATGTTTAAAAAGTAGAGGAGAGTCAGGTGGGTGTGAGCAGCAGTGATTTCCATCATGGAAGTGTATGTATGACCCAGGCTTCTTGATGTTTATTCCGATAGTCTTTTAGTTCTTGGCCCATGTGTGCTGTTTATAATAAATGCTGGAAATTGTGGAAGACAAATTCAAACACAGAACATCTGAATGCTTATTTAACACTAACTCAATTTTTCATAAGTTGTAGAACCTGATTCATTGAATCTTATTCCTTCCAAATATAAATATTTTTTAAAATTGCAGAGATTTTATAGAATGCCATTATTGTTTTGCCTGTTATGCAGTACAACCTGTCGACATTGGTAAACACCTGTCTCAATAGTTACACGTTAGATGCAAATTACCAAAGAAATCATTGTGAATTTAAAAACAAAAAATACTGAAAAGGAGTAATTATTTTGAAGAGATTTAGAATCCAATAAAACCCAATTAGAAAAATTCATTTCAATTCGTCAGAATGCAGTCTCCTGAAAACTGGGATTTGGCCTCACTTTTCAGAATTTGCAGCTGCTTGCTGATCCACAGAAACATTCTGGTCCAGTTCTCAGTCCTTCTTTCTCCAAATGATTGTCCCTTAATCCATAACCTGGTCAGATCTCTCTGCAATTTCTGAATCTCCTAAAAGTTTAATTTTTAGAAAGCACAAGCTCACTCACCCATCTTCTCTACATCTCTACAAACCTCAATTAAGACCATTCCCTCACTAGAGTAGCATGGCTCTTGACTATCCTAGTTGCATAGAACAAGATACCCTTTATCTAGACCATTCTTATTAAGCAAGTGCTAAGTACTGCAGTTTAGGTCCAGTTATTGGCTGTCTTTTATCAGGCACCTACCTCTAAGCAAGTCACTTTGGTCTTGGTTGAAAGGGGTGGAGGAGTAGTGATCTATACACTGTGCCTCTACAAAATCAAGGACATAACAGCTGACTAAGAGCATATGTCGGGGCAACAATGTGTGTTTCTAATCTTATGCAAAGTCACCACACAGGTAAATGTAAGGGTGACTATTGATGGCAAAATTAGCTAATGCTTCCATATCAAGCCAAATGAGAAAACACAGGAGTAAATAGTTGAAAATTTGGTCTCATTCCTTATTGCCTTTTGCTCCGTAGACCATCAACCCCATCCACTCACAGATCTCACAAATAGACAAGTTATACAAGGAAAATGCTTTGGCACTACAGAGGTAAGCTTTTAATATAACATTTAAAGACTATTTCTAATTGAAACAAAAACACATTAAAAGAATACAGAGTGTTTAAAAGAAAATAATACATCAAGAGATTTCAGAATAGAACCTTATATTCAGCACACTTTTGGACCAAATGATAGGAACTAGGAATTGGAATTACTCTGGTTTAAAGTCAATAATTAATTTTATATTATTTATTTCTATATATTATATATTATATAATACAAATGATTAAACTTTGTCCCAAAATCTTCAGTGACATTACACAGAATGCATAGCACCTTAGTTTCCAAAATAGTAAAATAAGACAAATCAAATTAAATTGCCTTCTAGAATCTTTAATACTAATAAAATTCTATGAATAGCTCACCTTATGAATTTAACATGCAAGTGTCTATGTCTACTGATTACAACCTCAGGCAAAATCATTTACCTCAATGTTCATTTTAAAGAGCATCCAAGAATCCTTGAATGGACTTGCAAGATTGTCCAATAGAACTTGCTGAGGTGATGGAAAGAGTCTATACCTACCTAACATGATAGCCTCCAGCAACACACAACTTCTGCACACTTAAGATGCAGCTACTACAACCAAGAAACTGAACTTTTACTTTCTTCTAATTTAAATGTAAATAGCCACATGTGGCTATTAGTTATGATAAAATAGGGGATACTAGATATTCAAATCAATGGCAAAGGCAATCAAGTGGTAATAACACCACTGTGCAGAAAAAAATTAACATTCACATGTAGAATTGTGGAGCCCTCCTACTTTAGATGTAGGTAGCCATCTATTCTGGAATAACAGAGGCTGTCCCAGAAGCAGATGAAAAACTAATTTCTCAAATTCTAGACACAATATATCAAAAAAGTAATGAGCACATCTCAACAAATATCAAAACTTTTTTGGAAAAAATACTAATAGTTTCCAGAGATTTCTACTTAAGATTCTTTACAAAACAAAAAGACAGAGTATATCAGTAGATAATAAACATCTTTAACATTTTCCTGAATATAAAGTGAAGATCCTTCATTTATAGGTCCACGTTTACCATCAGTCAACATTTTTTTCTAATTCTAAATTAATCAATGTAAAATTAATCATCCATTTAACAATATCTTCCAGGAGGAGCACTATTTCCTTAGCTAACTGATTACGGTATTCAATTTATTTCCAGCAGCAACATTCAGTTGTCTAAGATTTGCACACATGTATAACACAATAAATCTCCTCAATGATTTTGTTCATTATAGGGTTAAAGGTTTTAAGGACAATTTATTTCATTAATCCCAAAACCCTAGATCCTTACCTGTCCAAGGTCTTTTACAATGATGTAATTACGTATTGTCAGGGTTTTTGTCCATTTAATTTTGTTAAATTCATAGTTTCGTTTACATTTCCTTTGATATAAGAAAATGTTATTAACGGAACATAAATAGCACAGTAGGATACCAGAATGATGTATGTCACAAATAGGCATTCTATGCCTTAGTCACAGCTGTTTACAACACGTGGGCAGAGGGCTGGCCAAATAACTCAGTGTATTAAAGCACCTGCAAGCAGGAAGAGGGGATAGGATTTGATCCTTGGGCGTGTTGTGCTGGCCCCACGCCCAGGGCATGCTGAGACTGCAATTTTGTCTGGGCGTAGTGGTACATGCCTGTAATCCCAGCACTGGGGTAGCTGTATGCAGGAGAATCACTATGAGTCTGATCTAGTAGTGTGAGCCTGAATACCCTGTAGACCTTTCCCTAAAAAATAAAAATATAAAAAACAGAACAAAACAAAAACACATGTAGGCAGATCATCAAGTGGTCATTGAGAGTTTGCAGGCCTAAAGGATCAGGCAGTGTTCACTGCCTTTGGCTGCTTTGCCCAGCCTGTGGGATGGGTACAGTGAGCGTTCATTGCAAGTAGTCTCTAAATGAAGCCTTTGTAAAAGAATCTTAATTTATATGCGCATTTCCTTCAGCATTTTAAGTTAAGATTAAATTGATCTGGTTCTTTCAGGAAAATTAACCATGCAGCCTCACACATACAGGTGAGAGCAACAATAGCCATTGTCAGAATTGTGCTCTGCTTTTCAACCGACTATTAAAAAAAAATCTATGAATGCCTCATTCTTGAATAAATGTAGTAGTTGGTTCATTTAGGGAAGTCTTTCAATACACTGGATTGCCCAGGGGCCAGGGAGGAGATAGCTCACATAGGCACCTGCCTGGCAAGCAAAAAGTCTTGAGATCAATACCTGACACATTTAAATATGTGCATATATATACATATACACATATATATGGTTAATTAAATTAAATTATTATTCTTCCTCAAATATTTTCACTTCTAAAATATTATTTTAGAATTTCAAAAATTATTCATTTTACTTGTTATTTGAGAAGGCAGACCAATTAATTAGAGATATAGTAAAAATTAAAATTTGATTTTTAGACACTAAGATCTTTTTAAATAAGAATATTCAAAGAAACACTATGTACCTCATAGAAATTGCTACATAACTGAGCCATAGTTCATATTCCACTTTGCACTATATTTCTGGCTAAATTCCATTTCTTTCATACACTTAGGATATAGATAAGCTTTATTGGATGAAAAAGGAAAAGTTATTTATTTATTATTTGTTTATTATTTATTTTTATTTAGCCATAGATTGAGATGTCTCAAGATGTGGGCAACAGCAGGGCACTCCATACATCACATCTTCATATGAAGCAGCACTTCCTGTTTCTATCATAAACATCAAACTTCTTCGACCAAGTCACGCATGACCAATACTGATTTTTATGACAAATAAACTTTAGCATGCGATTTTGTAAAAGTTAGCTACAAGTCTTTTCTTAAACATTTTGAGAATGAACTGGAAGAGGAGACATAAATTTTATTGAAATTGACAATTAATCTCAATAATTCTGTTCACATTGTATAGGGCCTATTCTGTGCTCACATATAATAGAGTTTTCAGTAATAAAATTTTTGTATGTGCTTTTAAATCTCTGCATGTTTCTTAGGAGCTAAATTGGGTAAAGGCTGGAAGACATACTATATATTAAACAATCATGACTTTGAAAGGGATTACTAAATGACTTTTATTTTTTAAAGAGAATTTTATCATCACACAATGAAAATAATATTTTCCTCTTCTTCTAGTTACACCACTGTTCTTTGATTCTTTGCTCAGGTCTCTGGATGATTACTGATGTCACATGCGGGTCTGAGTTATTTCACCCTAAGGAGCTATCTGGTCCTTTCCTAGAGCTCTCAGAACAGCTCTGCTTCTCTTTAAAGACCAATATATTACATCAGTTCTGCTAGTATCTCAGGGTAGATGGTATAGAAACTGATGTTCTCTTTCCTACATAAGAATACTAATTTCATCAATTATAAAACTGTAAACTGTTTAGAGATTAATTTTGGTATTTTAGAAAGTATATAAATATGTTTTCCTACTAATGATGTCAGCTGGCACTAGGTTGCTGAGGACAGAAAGTGACTTCATGTTTGCAATATCTACACTCCTTATAACCGGGAAATCCCTGGAGAACCCTACGTCACATCATCATAATGCACATGTGCATGCGCGCACACACACACACGCACGCACGCACGCATGCACACACACACACACACATGTGCACGTGGGCGCAAAAATTAATAATGTGCATGATGACCAATTAGGGCTTTAGATAAATTAAGACTGAACTGCATATGCTCTTTCTTGAAAGTACTTTTTTTGAAAGTACTTTATCTGGATACATAAAAATAGTTTTACCCACTGATCCAGCCATTTTATTCATTAGAATTAATTGTAAGGAAATGAAGAATAAAGTTCTTTTCATATCAAGATTTTATTAAAAAGTTATTTAGAACTATAAAAAATTGAAAGCATTCAAGTTCTCTTGTTAAACATTACTGTAATACAGCTATATAAGTTTGCTATGAAAACCATTTATTTATTCTTATGTGCTTAGTACAGGGTCTACAGGATCTCACTATGTAGATTGGACTCAAAATTCCTGTTTTCAGCCTCCCAAGTGCTGGGATTGTAGGTGCATGCCACCATGCCCAGTCTCATTTGCCATCTCAATGTGCTCCAGGAGCGGGGCTGACACAGCATGCAGGGGATCGAATGCTGCTCGCTGCTCTCTGCCTAAGCAAGTATTTTAGTCTGCTGAGCCTGCTATGCAAACTTTGAAATATTTTTTTAAATAAACCAGACCCACATGCACAAATGTTGTATCATCTCCCTAGTATAAGAACTCAAAAGAAGAAATAGAATGGTATATCACAATTAAAAGGTAAGTGAGAACTTGAGGATTAGACAATGAAGAGAGATCAAGGAAAAAAGCTAAGAAACATGACAGGGGCAAAGCCATAGATTTATATATACAAGATGGGTAAGTTAATGATCCTGAGAATCTTCAGCAGGTTTTGAAACTAGAAGTTAATTGATAGGATTCTCACACTGACTAATTATATATATTGATATCTGTGAACTAAGCAACTGCACTGAAGATAGCAATGTGTAATAGTAGGGTAATGCTTCAAATGCCTGTTATTCCTGTCTTCTAAATATATACTACTTGCCATGACATATCAGTTATTGCCATACTGTCTCTCAACTAAATGTTTTAAAAGAAGGGATAATAAAAGAAAACAAGAAACAAGAAAAAAATGACATAGGTCTGTCATTCTACAATGCTGTATATAGTTGGATTTCTAAATTTCTGTGTAAAAATATGTAACTGTTTATTCCTATTTTAAAATAATTTTTTTTTAGTTTTTTTTCTTTCATACTATGTAGGGACTCAAAGGTTAGCAGATCAATACTTGATAGAAAATACCTGTTCCCTGTTATGCCTAATATGTTTGATATTCAGACAGATAGTGAGATTAAATTAAACTGCCTATGTTGTAGGGTAATAACAATAAGCTTCCCTTCTGGAGGGTTAACAACCTAAGTTTGCAGACCAAAATTAGAGAAAAAGAAGGGCTGCAAGTACAGCCAACATTTTGGCTCAAGCCTTTCAAGGTCAGTGAAGACTCAGGACATAGGAGAACCTGTACTGTAACATCATGTAACTCAGTTGTGCCCCAAATTTTCTGATCAAGGAGATTACAAGGCCACAGAGCAACATGATCGATTATGTAGAGTGTGCCTAAGGAGAGTTATATGGAGAGAAAATATTCTCTCAGGCTTTCACAGAGAGCAAATTAGTCAAGTAACGGCAGTGACTTGTCCACATGACTGACACTGACGAAGATCTACAAAGTGAAGTACAGAGTTACAGGATAAACCCTGAGGGCACTTGACTGACCTTACCAGATACAAAAGTTGCATTTCTTGTTTTGTAGGTCTTGCTTTATCTTGGTCTTGACCATCTAGCAGAAAAGTATATAAACGAAGTATAAAAAGTAAAGCCATACTAATATGTTGAGCTGAAAAATACTCAAGTCAACAACTTCTGACATTGCCAGTCTTATAGAAAACCCACTACTATTAAAGACTACTAGACTATATTGGTATATTTTGCTGAATTCATGCACTTACAGTATTTAAATGACAATAAAATACCCTTGTCTCACAAAACTAAAACAAAAAAAGGGGATACAAATGAACTACCATTTTGTGTCTGTACATTCAAAAAAGTTAGTATAGATATATAGCTACATTCTCTTAATTCAATGAATAGAAAGAATAGTTCTAATAGTGTTTGTGGACAGGATATCATGTCTGCAACTCATACAATTAATAACCACTAAGACAACAATATGTAATGTATTAATTATTGAAACTGTCCTACTAATCCGTTTTAAAACTGCCTCATTGCTATTTGTTTCTCAATAAAATTATTAAAAAAAGAAACTTTTTAAAAATATTATATAAAACTCTTAGGGACAAATTAAGTAAAAGTCTATATTGAAATATACAAGAAACTATTTAGAAATATATGTACATATGAAAGAAAAAGGAAAATATAGATATTTTGCAATAAGACTCTGGCTGTTGTATATCTCCAAAATACTTAAGAATTTCTATGGCAAATACAAGATTTTGCAATTGATAAAGTTGTAAATTATACACATCACCTTACTAATACCTTGCTATTATAAGAAAATATACTAGATAAAATTTAGGCATTCGGTTTATGTGCTCTACAGAACACAGGATGCAGCAGAAAGTAAAGACCACAGCTTGGAATCACAATGTGTAGTAGAGTCCTTAATTCCATGACTCACATAGTACTTGGGAATATCATGTCTTTATTCACCTGCATGAACTTGCTCATTTGAAACAAGAGGACAAAACTACCAGTTCTAATGAATTTCTCTATGTGACAAAAGAAGCACAGATCATGTCTCTCTTCTCCAGCTTATTCACATGTCCTAGCAGAGACAACCATCTTCCACAAAAGTGTGCACATAGATACATACACAGCAAAGTGTGGATAGACTGAGAGTGAAGTCAGAACCCCTTTGGTTCTCCTGTTAGTAAACATCATGTAGTACTTGTTACTCACTATGTTCTTCCAATTCCAAGAAGTTTTCAAATATGTTCACATTGAGTCCTTGCTGTTCTCTGAAAGAGTACCCAATGTGATTTCCAAGATATGGATAAAAACTCTGTGATACAGAGAGAGTCTGAAAACTCCACAAGGTGACATTACTTGACAGTGAGCAGAAGGAAGATGTCGGACAGTTGGATCTTGAATCCACATTCTCAAACTGTTAGCCATCCTGAACTTCCACAGCACTCTGCATGGGCCCTATGTTTTGATTAAAATATTTTGATAAAGCTACTATAGGATTCAGAGGAAAACACTTGCCAGACTGAAGTGGGAAGATTATAATCCTGCTAATTGGATGCCACACCCAGGAAGATAAGCTTCCTGAGGACAGGGATCTTCTTGTGATGTTTATTGCCTATCCTCGCTCAGTGCTCCATCTAGCACCTGGCCAGACAGGGTGTTGAAATATTGATAAGTAAATAGATCAGTGAGATTAGGAGAACCCATGTTTCTTTCCATGACTTTATTTAAATCCCACATTCCTTCAAATATATGAAGTCTGACACTGTGAACTAAAAAAAGCACCAATAATTATGTTCAGGTCTTTTTCTCTGGATTCCCAGGAGTATGGATATCTGTCTTCCTCCTTGAAAAAGAAAGTAAAAGCCTGATGCCTAATGTGGAAGATTTTATTTCACAAATCATCTCTTTTTCATCTGGTATAAGTGTGGTCTGTACAATCTTTGCTAAGCATTATTTATTATATTTTTCAGACTACCTCTAGGTGCAGGTGTCATTTTTACTACTGCATAGGAAACCCTTTAACTCCATTTCATATCTGTTCTTTTATACTATATATAATGCACAGTATAGCAATGGTCTGCCATAGTTGCTTCTCAGTGCTTTATCTGAAGAGCCAAATGGTCAAAGTAACCCAACAAATATCTATCAGGAAGGGAGAGGTCAGCAAACTCTTTGATAAACAACCAGATAGGGATTTGTTCAGTTGCATGTATTACATATTCCATTTCAGTATTTTGTCCGGTTGCACTCTATGTAATATTTCAACTCGTACTTTGTATCATGTAAACAGCTACAGATAATGAGCAAATGAGAGAACATAGCTATGTGCTAATAAAGCTTTATTTACAAACAGACAACATTCATTTTGTTCAAGAGATTTGGTTTTTGCCAACTCCTGCTCCATATCTTTCTCAAAAGTGCAATACTGACTCTTCTTATTCTAACAACATAACAAAGAGTGGCGCTGACTGGGAGAAAGAATGAAGGTATTGATTAAAACATTGTCTATTGATTGAAAAGCTCAAAATGGTACAGTCTCCTGAAAGTTGATGAGATACTTTATTTACATATGCAAAGATCACACTCTGGTTTACTTTATATGTCTGTCTTCCTCTGAATAAAATCATCGTCCTCTCAATCTATCCTTAAAGTTTCTCATCTTTACCATCCTGTTCTTATTATTGAAGGATATAAGTAAGGCTTTCTGATTAAAGGTAATGAGATTTCAGGAACCCATTTGTGAAGAGAAAAATCTTGTTATGAACTATCTGATCACATAGATTGAGCTGCAATTCCCCAGTTATAGATAAGAATTTTTCTTTATCAATTAACTCTAACTTTTGTATTATAATATCTTTAGGTTATGCAAAATAAAAATAGATCTTGTCATTTTGATAAAGTGGACAAAGATATAGAAAATATTTGGGCTGAAAATAAAATTTTATCATGTAAATAAATGGCAAATAAATTCAAATTACTGCCTACTTGCATCTACATTAAAAGGATATTACTGTGCAACCAAGGGGGGGAGAAGAAAAAACACAAGCTACTGCATACATCTGAGTAGAGAACACTCAGAGCAGAACATTTACACAAGTAGTTAAGTTCCAGAACCACACATAAAATTGGAGAAGTTTATTCTACAACACTGATACATTATTCATATTATCTTTAATTAGAATTTGTATTTAAGGCACTTGCTCATTTTGTGAAGGTAATCTTAGGTGAAACCAGACAATATTAATTTTAATTGCCTAGTGGGGCCCCTGTGATCAGCAATAGATCCAAATGTGCAGAAAGCAAGTGGAAGGATGAAGACAGACCTGTTGGCCTTCAGTCACTATGGAGACAACTTCATCGTATCTCGCAGCTATGATAGCCATCTACTGTTTCAATATAGTCATTATTTTCCTTGCAATTTTGGGGCCTTTTTTATTGTCCTGTCCCTTGCCAGCAATCAACATCCTCTTAATTCTATCTTTGTAGTCACAGCTTTAGTGGAGCTTTCTTTCTGGCCCCAATCACATTTTAAACCATGAGATGCTGGCATGTTTGTTTCCTGAGGATAGACTCTCTATGGCTTGCAGATGATGTCATACTGTGTCTTCATGCTGTCTTTCCTCTGCATACTCAGCCTCTTTTGCATGTCTTCATCTTCTTTTAAGATCAGAAGTCCTATTGGCTTAGGGCTCCATCATTACTATTTCACCTCATCGTAGCAAACTCATTAAAAATCTTACCTTAAATGTGTTTTAGTTACATCTCTCTCATTGCTGGGACAAAACACCCAATACCCAACATTGAGGAAGATAAGATTTATTTAGCTCCCATTTTATGGAAATTTCAGTTCATACCCATTCGGCTCCAGTGTAGGGTAGAATGGCAAAGAGCAACAGTTCATAATAGTAGAAGATGACAAAAGCAACAAGGGAAAACAAAAGGAAAGCAAGCCTTTTTTCTTTCCTTCTACTGCAAGCAGGCAGCCTTCTCTAAGGCAGATGTACCCCTGTACTGTCTCTATGCCTTCCCTCGCACAGGCTGAGAATGTTTAAAAAGTGAGGACCTGGGACCCCTACTCAGTCACTTATTTAAGCTTCTAAATTTCTTAAATTGCCACAATGAATCAACCATTAAAACATCCCAGGGTGTAAACAGCCACACTGGGCATGACTCTATACCCTAGTTGTACAACTGCTCATCCACTTAGCAAAGCTCCTAAATGTCACAAGTTACCCAGTGTATCAACCATTATAGTCCACCCCTTATTAACTTGGAAGGCAGATATTTTTTCTTTACCTTGTTCTCTAGATACAAAGACATGCTTCTTTTTAATCATTTCATGAAGTGAACATTATAACATAGGTTTAAAAGTCCTTAAGGACCAGTATTATGTTGATAAGCATCATACTACATTACAACCATACCATTCCACCAATAGCCCCCAAAGATGGCAGAGGCATTAGTTCATATTTAAGAGTTGCCAAGTCCCAGCACTCGCACAAGACTCTGAGTCCCAAGTGGTCCTCCAAGATGTAAATCCAACTCTTAGCTACAAGCCTCTGTGAAAATTAAAAGTTAAACACTTCCAACATTCAATGGCACAAGATAAACATTTTTGTTCCAAAAGTTACAAACAGTTGAATATAAAAGATTTGGACCAAAGCAAAGCCAAAATCCAGCACAGCAAACATTAAGTTCTGTAGTACCATGAGCAGCATGTAAGGCAAGCTGTGGCAAGTTGTGAGTACCAAAGTGCTCAATGCACTTCCCATGGTGGGAGCTCCTCTTCTCCTTCCTTGTGCTTTTCATCAGGCAATCCAAGTTTCTGGCTTCTCTGTTTCTGGGCCGTCCACTGTCTGTTTGTCTTTACCCTCTCAGCTGCACAAAGCACTGCTTCAGGGACTCACGGTCTGGCCTCCCACCTTTTTCAAAGTGTTGTGGAAGCCTTCTTAATCCTACAATTATTTCATTACCCACCCAAAACCAGTGACATATGGATGGCACCAAGGTCTACTGCCAGCTACAGGAGTAACCCAGCTTTCCTCTTTCAGCTACAGGGGCTCACTGTCTGGATCACTGGGCACTCTGAAGCCAACTCTGAGAAAAAAGTTTTCTATGCTGTTGCCATTCTAGAACATTGTGCTCTGTGACTTTCTTCTCAGAGCAATCTTTCACTTTTGAAGTTTTGAGGCTGCAATGATGGAGACTTGCTATTTCTTATGATGTCCCTGAGCCATCTTTTGTATTGTCCTGTCCCTTGTGAGAAATCAACATCCCCTTAACTCTATCTGTGTAGCCCACAGCTTTATTGGAGCTTTCTTTCTGAGCCAAGTCACATTTTAAATCATCCTTCTGTACTTTGCTCTTGATTTCTCAACTCAGATCTGTCTAAAAGCCTCCAACAATAGCCATGCCACCACCTCAACATTAGATGGCCTTAAAATTTCTTCTGCCTGTTTAATTAGTTTTCCATATTTAAGATCAGTCTCAGGCAAAATATCAGGACATGAACAAAGCCCAAACTTTCTGCCAAGCCATAATATACATTGTCTGGTGTCCAACAGTTAATGCAGTCCTTCCAGTCAGAAACCCCCAAAGCTGGTCTTTACCAACAGCATTTTGGTTAGCCTCTTGGTCTTCAGGGCCCTGAATCTGAAATCAGATAATCTGAGTGGAATCTAATGCAGAACAGCCTAAGGTATCGTAGTGCTATTCTTTTAGAAAACATCTCCGAACCTTTGAAATCTCTTTCCAGAAGCAATTCCTAAAGGCCTTAATCCACACTATCATAATGCTACAGGAAGGACCTCACTGTAATACACACTATCATAATGTCACAGCAAGGACCTCACTGTACCAAATTCTTAGTTTTCTCTCATTGCTGGTACAAAATACCTGACACCCAAAGTTTAGGAAGGAAAGACTTATTCAGATTATAGTTTGTGGAGGTTTTAGTTCATACTCGACTAGCACTGAGGAGGGTGGCATGGCAAAGAGGTAAAGGTTCATGATACAGTAAGACACCAGAGCCAAGAAGGGAAATAAAGCAGAGCACAAGCTCATTTTCCCTCCCTTATATGATATGCAGTGCACCCACTCTGGGATACGTATTATACTCACCAAAAGTCCATGCTTTCCTCATATATAGGCTGAGGTTGCTTATAAAGTGAGGCCCCTCGCCCCTGCTGCATCACTTAATCAAGCCTCTATACTGCTCATGTTTACACAGTGTAGTATCAACCATTACACTGGAGGTTGGAGCATTAACTTGTGGATGTGTGTGTTCAGTTCAGTGCAGAACACCCCATTTTATGAACTGTATTGCTTTGTCCTCTAGGAATATTACATTTCTGAAATCATTTTTTTTTTAGGTTATGAGCAGAATATATTTACTGGGGAAAGAAAGCTCCTGTCCAAGAGAGGGACAGGATGGGGGCCCCAAGTGGGTGGTCCCTGGGAAGCTATCTCTTCTTGGGACTTTCATAGAGATAAATCATGTGGTGAGGTGAACATGGAAACTTGCTTAGGTAGACATGAGGTGGGACAAAACTATTGTCAACCAATGAGACTACTAGCAACATTGCTCAGGTGAAATCGATTAGTACCAAATGAGGAGGTGAGTCACACAGCAAGCAGCCATGAATATAGGACAGGGTCTCTTCCTGTTGGGGGTTGGGTTAGCAACTCATGTGGGCTCCTTCAGGGTGGCTGATACCCATCTATCCATGGATCTGTACTTAAAGGGAGAAGGACTTTGGGACCTGTTTCCAGAACATCTACGCAGTCCGAGTGCAGAGACTACCCAGCCTTAGATCTGGCATGTTTGTCCTTTTCTCCTTTGGAGCCGTGTGTCTCTGCAGCAATGTTCTTCCACCAAAACCTCAGCATGAGAAGCATCCGGGCTCAGTCTCCCTCTCCACATTCCATGGAGGAGCACTGCTAGCATGACGGTAAGTGTGGTGCATCGGGCAGCGTGCAGAACAGATGCTTCTTGGAATATGAAAGATAACTTAGAATTCTGGAGCACACTGGGTTCACAGTGTTCCATACAATTTCTACTCAGTAATTTAGATCATAGCAAACTGAAGAAAGAGGGTCCGGACTTCCAAATGAAATGATTCTCTGTAAGTCTGCTTCAACTGAAGTCCTTTCAGAAGCTATTTTGCCTACTTTTCCACTCAATCAAAAAAAATATTTCTCTTCCAAATGCATGAATTTATGCTGCTTTTGAGTTTATTAAGCTGATTAATAAATCTTTGAAACTTGCAAACAACATTAAACTTATTAATAAATCTTTGAACCTCGAAAACAACCCTATTTGAAGTATAATATTGCCACTTGATAAGTGACACCAGTGATATTTTCCCAAAGTTTTAATCATGATGATGCTAAAGTTGTCTGAAACCAGTCAGCACTCAATTTTAAGATTGTCATCATCTGTCTAGGTTATTTGTTTGAGGCAACTGGCTTTTCTTAGTCAAATAGCCCCACACATGCCTTCAGACTCACCATAGCAAAGTAAGCTAGTATCTGCAGAGCTTCATTGAATAGCATCCTGACTCTTGCCTTTCTACTTAGTTTCCTACCTCTAATCCCAATAATGACTAACCAGCCCAGCAGTGACAAATCCTCCCTTACTTTATGACTCAAGCAAGGGCCCACCTCCACCCTTCATCTTCTTATGCTACTCCAGGCCACATTGATCCTCTTCACCTTTGATTATCTATCAGCAAAACTGCCTCTACTTCCAGTGCATCTGTCACTTAGCACCATCATAGCTCTAACAGCTAATCTCATCTTTGTCTGTGCTATGTTTATGGACATGAATTATGTGCTTGAACATCTCATTCTGCAGCTCAACTTATTTCTAATGCTCATCATACCATAAAAGTAATTGAGCCTTGCCCTGGTTTCTTTGTGGGTCCCAGGACTATATAGGAAACTGAAGAAACACTGGAAAATCAAGTAACAATGTCCCATTCTGTGGATCATAGTAAGCAAAAGGCCAATTCTTTTTTTTCCTTTAGGGGAAGTCAAGTTCTTCCTCTGTGGTCAATCTAGGACATCATGTAACTACTCTAATTTACAGTCCAGATTGTGTTCATGTCAATTTTCCCTCTTGACTTTAAAAATAATGAAGAATGAGAATTGAAAATGCTCCTATTAACCTGGCATCTAAGCCAGAAGCATTTCTAATTTGAACATTCTACTTTGTGGAACCAGACAAATATGCTTTATTAGAAATATTGTCTAGAGGACTTCAGATGCAGGTATATTTATTTTGGCTCTAACACCAGTCACCATTTCCACTTCTGTAAGACATTAAGCTAAACTTCATGTGAACTTGAACAATGAATGAAAATTGATTAAAATCATAGGAATTGTTTTTCCTAAAGATAGCTAACAATTTTCTGAATAAATTTGACCTTTTCACTTTCATTCATTTTAATATAAAGGTAAAACAGAAATCACATTCAAACAAGTATATCAATATACTTGGGAAGTGTAGAAACATACTTATGCCTGTGAAAATAAAAAGTAATTTACTCCTTTTATTAAGATGCATTGTAAAATCACAGTTATGATTAATATATGCTTAGCAACTCTGCAAGTCTATTTACTATTTTTCTGAGGCTTTAAAATTATTTTTAAAATAGTTTAATTCTCCCAGCACAGTTCAGAAAGAAATTTTGGTATGCTCTTTTTAAGAGAGCAGAGGAATAAGTCTTTCAGGTACAGGGCCCAGGCAGATGGCTCAATAGAATAAGTGCTTACCTGGCAAGCACAAGAGTCTGATTCCACACACACAAAAAAATTCTTTCAGGTACAAACTTTATATAAATATATTATATCCGAAAGCAACATTTTGGGCCAACCAAATAGCTCAGTGAATTAAAGCACCTACAAAGAGACACAGGGGCTGGGGGCTTTATCCCTGGGCTTGCAGTACTGGGCCCACCCACGGAGTACACTGAGACAGAGATTGAGACTGGGCATGGTGGCACATATCTGTAATCCCAACACTTGGGAGGCTATAAACAGGAGAATCACTATGAGTCCAATCTGGTAGTGAGACCCTGAATACCCTGTAGACCCTTCCCTAAAATACAGAAACAATAAAATAAAAAAGTAAAAGCAACATTTAGCTTTCTCTTAGCATTTTAAAGGATATATATATATATATATATATATATATATATATATATATATATATATTTCACTTATTTTAATCTCAGTGATGCAATGACTTTTGAGAATGCTTCAGCTCCCAGGAGATGCTCTTCTCTTTACAAGCATACTCCCATCCTCTCTGCACCCTTCCCACTCTCCCTAGTCCATACAGAGACATGTTAACATGACCCAGTTACCAAATGGGTTCCAAACTGCTTGAGGGACAGCAAGTGAAGACTTTATTGAGAAGAAAACTGATTCAGTAGATGCCTTCTTCTATGCAACTCACAGTTTAGGATTTCTCTGTGGATTTACTCTTCTTCTTTTTACTCTATGCAGGCAGATAGTTTGGGGTTTCCATTCACCCTAGAGCTACACCTTTATCTGAGGAAGAATGGAAACCCCAAACTGTGACCAAGGACATATGGGTCACATATATTCAGAATCAGACCTTAAGACTCAGGCTGCTTAAGTCTGTCAAATGGCAGGAGTGCTGCTTGCTTTCCATGTATGAGTAGACTGCATCACCAGTATTGGATGTGAGGAAGGAATGTAAAGTCAAGTCAAGCAGCAACATGATGCTCATTTATGTTGATCTAACTTTGTGGATCAGGTAGAAGAATCCGAAGCGCAGAGATAGCAGAGTTGCATTTGATCATTCAAGAACGAGGCCAAGTATCTTAAATTATATATAGTTATGAATTAATGAATGATAATGGTTGAGGAATTTCTTTATCATGTGTAGTTTGTACAGTGTGCTTACACAAACCTACATGGCACTGATGAGGGCACATGTACAAGACATGGGTTCTTGTTCAATAGACATAGGCAGAGGATATTGCCAATAACACAGCATACTATTTTACAGCAGATTTTTAATAAATAAAAACATTATACTATGACATAAAAATATAGTATAGTAAATACATAAATAAAAAATAGATATTATTAAATATTTGTTACTGCACACAATTGCATGTGATGTATTTTTACATGCATGGAAGAGAAGTAAGTTTGTTTTCACCAGCAACATTATAAGTACATGGCTAATGTAATATATTATGACTTTATGATGTAGGACAGAACTTTTCAGCTGCATTATAATCTTATAGGACCAAAAGTCTACGTTGGGTTTATCTTTTAATAAATTATATTTTAGGACTATAAAATAACCTATAATTCTACTTTCTAAGTTGTGTGGTATACTACTGTAATATGACTTATTTTACTATTTTCTAAGCTGGAGCTCAAAGAGTTAAATGAATTGTCTGGTATGAAATAATAGTAGAGTTAATAGTTCATAAAACATTACAAATCCCACCTGGAAATATTTCCTACTTCATCTTAACCTATAAGGATATTTCCGCACTCCAAACCTTGCTTCCTTTATGATGGTTCCTTCAACCAAATTGCCTTGGTTTGTGTAATAGTGCTCTCATAAAATGAAGAATTACTAAATATTTTCTAAGTAAAACAGTTTCAGAGAATAAAATATAACAATCCATGGCCTTAGTCTGCCCTTAAATAACTTGCTTTGACCATCTATGAAGACATCTATAACCACATTACACTGTAGTGAACTTACAGACACTCAACAAAGTGGCTTCTTACACCAGCAAATGGATCTTGAAACAAGAGCCACTGCCCCATGTACTTATGACAAAATTATCATCCAATTGAGGTAATTATCACATTTAGTCCAAAGACATCATTTTAGTCTTGTAATAAATTGCTTTCAAAATATTTAATTTGTACTTTCCACGTTATTTTCTCAGATGGCCTCAAATACCATTTGTAAGTTGAATTTCTAAGATTTTATTTGCCATTTGGGCAGCAGTATAAATCTCAACAAGGAGGAGTCCTATGGTCACAACGACTGCAGCATTCTAGATCCATACGTAAAAATGCTTCCTAGGATGTGATAAGCACTTCATGTCACCAACTTGTGGCTGAGATGGGCATGCAATTAAGAGTAAAGCTGAAGGGGCTGGGAAGATAGCTCAGTAGAATAAGCACTTCCCTGGCAAGCGAAAGGGCCTGAGTTCAATCCCTGGTTCCACAAAAAAAAAAAAAAAAAAAAAAAAAAAAAAAAAAAAAAAAAAAAAAAAAACCTAGCAATCTACATGGCCAACAGACAAACTTGATGTGCAATTTTTAATAGCTCTCAAGGCTTTCATTTGTAAGCAAAGAGATCTGAATTCAAATCTGATTTCCTTGTTTCCAGATACTATCATATGGGCAAATTAATCTTCTCTGTATATCTAAATGTCTATGATATGTAAACAATAATAGAATTTATCTCCTGAGGTTTTTATAAGGTCATATTAAATAATGTCCAGAGAGCACTTAATACAGAGCCCAGCATATGGAAGCAGTCAAGAAATGTCATTCCAGAGGATTCATAACCATTATCTTGATTTAGGAACACAATGGATAAATTCCCAGGATCAACTAGATCACATAATTTATTCCAAGATCTATTTTAACTATAGTGTGCTGTTGGTTCCTAGGTCTTAACTGAAAATTGAGAAAAGCCCCTCTGAAATTAATGATAATAACAGTATAGTGTCATCACATAGCTCCTGCACAATCTCCATTGCCACTTTGCTATCAAGGAAAGCCTATCCTTGGTCATATGTTCCCTGAGCCATAGATCAACAGAACAGCAGAGCTAATCTAAAGATAAACAGAAAAGTCATAAAGTGTTGGCATGAATTGCTTGGATTTACCAGAGAGTGGTACATGCACAGAGTCCCAATATGGTGGGGTACATAGTTATTATTAGGAGCCACTGAGAACACAAAGGATGTGGGTTGAGTCTGCCCTAAAAGAACAAGCAGTAAAGAAAATTCCACTGGAGAAGTTGTATAGGAAATCAGACTGAGGAAGTTGTGGCTTAACAAGTAGAATAGAGAGCAGGCCCAACATGGCAGGGGAGATAACAGGGCCAAAAAACCTACCAGCAAGAAAAGAAATGCTCTAGGGGGACAAAAGGGATGGGTTGAGTCAGTTTGTGTTTTCATATAGAAATAAGTCTGGGAAATGCTAGAAGAAAAATTGTCTAAGAATTTCATCTAAATTCCACTGATTCTTAATATTTTGGGATCATAAATAAATATGTTTCAATTTATGTTGATGTAGTTCTACTGTCTCTTTAGGAAAAGATAGGTACAAGTGTTGATATGTCATCTATTGTTTAAAATATCCTTCATACTGGTAATGGTGAGAAGTAGTCTATAGCCAGAATTATTTTTTTAATACAATCTTGTTTGAGCAGATAAAAATGTCTACAGAAAGGTATAGAAATAGACGTAGCAGACAGTCCTCCAACAGCAACATTTGGCCTTGGTTTTTCTTCTTGAAGACCTGCCCAGCTTTCATTTCAGTAGTTCCATCTCCTCTCAGTAAGATACAGTTTTCTTTGAGCAGCTAACTTGGCCTGCAATATCTAGGGGCAGATGTGAGGGTCGAAGCTTGAGCTAGTCATCAAAATTTCACCCCATAGCCATAGTGATTCATCCAGAAACAGCCATGAGATTCCCATTGGACTGAGTGACTTATTGAAAGCTCTCCTGGAGGGTTCTGGCAAGCAAACACCCTTGTCTTTCTGGGAGAGCTTCCAGAATCAAAGGGCATAATTTCTTTCTTTTCATGTATATGGTTATAGACACAGCAGCATGGAGGTTACTGCCAGCTATATTCTATGACCCTTATTGTTTACAGACTTAAGTTGGTACCTTGGGAAGCAGAATGAACATGAGGAAAGGATTATGGCTCTTACTGATAATTTTGATGCACAAAATTAATAAAAGCTTGATGCACAACTGCCAGAGGACCCTTCTTATGGTGACTGTTAAATCTCTAATGATTTTCTCTAAGCATTCTAACCAACATAGTGTTTTGCAGAAACAGGTACACACTCTCCTGTGCATATCTACAAAGCTGAGCAGAGCCCCTGCCCTTCAACCTCCCCTACCCCTCCCCATTCCTTCCTCTGCTCTTTCTGTGCTGTGCCTTTTCCATTCTTAGGTAGCTAAATTCATTTTCTTTGACAGAGCTGAGGGAGCACTGGGAGTCATTCCAATCCTGCATTTTCTGCATACTTTAACCTGTTTGTCTTTATAAGTAAACTTTTGTTTATGTAGTACTAACTTATTAAAATACCACACTGAGCTTTACAGTATTAGCCTCTGCCTATCAAAGAGTGCTATGATTTCTTTTTCTTTCACTAGTCACCCTGAGTCAAGAACCTCAGAGAAAACAGCGAACTTGGTAAAGGTGGTGAGGAGAAAACAGATTCAGTGAGCAAAGATCTACAGGATGTGCACAGCTTAACCAGAGGCCTCAGAACTTGCATAGATCAATAAATTCAGACTAGAAATGTGTGTCTCATGTGTTGGAGAGCTAGTCAAGAACTTTAAGGAGAAGAATAACATACACACTCTTGTGTTTTTTCAAAATTTATACTAATTCTTACAAATACATAGTGAAATAAAAGCCAAGTCCACATTTTCTTTTAATTTACTAAATTTGGCCTCTATATATCTTCCTTCTCCTCTCTCTCACTCTGTCTCCTTCTCTGTCTCTGTCTCTCTGTCTCTCTCTCTGTCTCTCACCTTGTACTGTTGTCTTCAAAATAACTAAAAGTGTGTATAGTAAGCACTTCAGAGTTTAACTATGTCTGTAAGAAAAAAATTCTATAGAGAGTTACAGATTATCATCATATTATGATTTGGGGTTTTACAATCTCCTCCTTAGAATTCCTGTATTATTCATTGATTCATGGAAATAAACACCTGAAGTGGACTGTAAGGTCTACTTTATGCATTCATTAATGAAGAAATGAAATTACTTATCTGTAAAGAAGTATAATGTTGTGAAATAAGAGATAAGGTAATTGATACATCAGAACATTCAAGAATGAGAAATTTATATTCCTGGCCTATACAAATTATTTTTGAAGATATTATATAAATTATCAAGATGATGAGACATTAATAGGGAAATGTAGCATGGAAGAAAACAACGTCTAGGAGAGAGCCTGTACCTAGGTGGATGGTATCCAGAACAGCTCGTAAGCATCTTCTCCTCATTCTTCTGATGCACTGAGCTCATGATTACAAATGCATGCTGAAAACATGCAAAGCACCAGGTGGACACTTGCACTCAACCTCTTGAATTCACTCAGCCCATGGGTCCCTCCTGATTGACTTGTTCTCATCTCTCCAACAATGCTCTTTTTACTTGTTTTATTAATTTTATTGAGAAACAAATAGCAATGAATCAGTTTCAAAACAGGTTAGTAGGATAGTTACAATAATCAATACATTGCATATTGTTTTTTGGGTTTTTTCTTTTTTTTTTTTTTTTTTTTTTTTTTTTTTTTTTTTTTTTTTTTTTTTTTTTTTTTTTTTTTTTTTTTTTTTTTTTTTTTTTTTTTTTTTTTTTTTTTTGTCTTTTTGAGACAGGGTCCCACTGTGCAGTTCAGGCTGGCCTTAAGCTCACTTTGTAGCTCAGGCTGGTCTCGAACTCACAACAATCCTCCTGCCTCAGCCTCCTGAGCATATTGTTGTCTTCACAGTGGTTATTCCTAGTATAAGATGCAGACATGATATCCTGTTCAAACACTATTAGTACAAATCTTTCTTCTCATTGAATTAAGACGAAGTGCTGTATATCTATCCTATGTTGTATATGCAGATAAAAAATGGTCCTTCATTTATATCCCCTTTTTTTGTTTAGTTTTGTCAGAGATGGAGATTCTATTGCCATTTAAGTATTATAGGTACATGAATTCAGCAAAATAATCCAATATAGTCCAGTAGTCCATAATAGTAATGGGTTATTAATTTCCTTTTTTTCCTAAAGCCCCTAATTAATTAAGTCCTAGCAAAGATTTCATCAAGTCTTGTTCTAGAGAGTCTTTTACTTTCATTTGATTCTAGTGTTTTGAGCACAGGCTGGAATAACTGTCCCCTTAACACCCCTGTGATAAGTACTTACTGCTACTTGCTTGCTTATATATGACTTACAGCATGTTTCCGTATAGAATGCTTATTGTCTTATTTCTTATGACAAATCACTTCAAAATTAATAGCTAGAAGTGCCATGCATGCATCGTGCTTGTGAGGGTGGAGTAGAACCCTGAAGAGTTGTAGCTAAGGTTTCCTAGCTCAGTCCTCAGTCGGAAAGTTGCAGTGAAGATTGGCTGCAGCCACCCAGGGCTGTTCTGGGCCTGAAGCACCAACCACCAAGGCTGCGGCACACAGCTCTCAGCACGGGGCTGCACTGCCTCCCCTTTTGATATGGTGTCTGGCTTCTGTGGGAGAGAAGGGGCAGGGAGAAGGGGTGAAGCTACATGACCTCCTAACATATCTAACGTGGGAGGGAACACAGTTTCACCTATTTCACATCCATGTGCTTCATGGACAACCTGTGATGCAGCATGACAGGAGAACACGGCCATGTGGTCTGCAGAAGATGGGAATCCTTGGGAGACTTGGAGCCTGAAGCTGTGCACTCCCAGTGGTCCTGGGTCAACCTCACAGCCCACCACAGCTTACTCGCCTCCCAGCACCCTGTGGAAGGAGGACAGCAGGTCTAGGGCAGTAATATAAAAATTGCATGGGAAGAATGTGTCCATGTGTTCCAACATGAAGTGGATTTCAGTAAATCATTTTCTTCACAAGAAGCAAGAAATTTGAATACTGAGCCTTATGATACAGTATTATGTACTTAGCCTAATTTACACTCCACGGTGTCTTTATTCACTGCCATAAAAAAAGCTGAACATTTCAGTTTTTGCTTCTTGTGAAGAAAGAAATATTTTTTTTCTGCTTTGTATATGAGGAAAACAAAGAAAGGAGATGGGAGGAAAGGAAGAAATGGGAAAGGAGAAAAAGAAAATTGAGGGGAAAATGGAAAGGAAAGCTTATGTAAGTAGGGAAGGGATGGAAATGGAGGAAAAAATTAAGAATTATGTCTAGGCACAAATTCCCTGTGAGGAATGTGATCAGTGTATATGACAAACATGTACTAGTGAAAAATAAAGTTAAAAATATTTTTAAAGGGCCAGCAAGACAGCTCAGCAGACTAAAGTGCCTTCCTATATAAATCGCAGTGGCCAGAGTTCAATACCTGGAGTGCCATGCCGGCCCCACCCTAAGGGTGCACTGAGAAGGTGACTGAGACTGGATTTGGTGGCACACCTGTAATCCCAGTGCTTGGGAGGCTGAAAACAGGAGAATCACTAGAGGTCTGATCCTATAGACCCTGTACTAAAGTACATTAAAAAATGTTTTCAAAATGTAAAATGTATCAAGTATCTGTTCTTTTTTTTTATGGCTCTGGAGCTGCTTCAGTTGTTTTTTGTTATGTTTGTGCCTACATAAT
>PVKA01008558.1:47851-72527 GCA_004027165.1 Ctenomys sociabilis
GTCCAACCACCATTAGTGCAGATCTTGCCTCTCATAAAATTATGTAGAAGCACAGCGTTATCTATCCCAACTGTACTGTCTATACACACACATCATGATTTTTTCTTTCTACAACCCTTCCTTTGTCTACACCTGTCAAAAGTGGGCACTCCATTGACATTCAACTACCTTAGGTGCTTGAACTCGACACCACAATCCATTCTTGAGTTTTAAAAAGATGAACTTTTTCTTTGATTTTAGTGTTTTCTAACTCTCTTGAAATATTTATTTGGTAATAAAATTAAGTAGATCTGAATAAGATAATAAATAGCTAAAGAGGCTTTGTTTGAATTATGCATGGTGTAATCATTAGGACTGTATTATAAGAAAAACTACTTATAATTCTAAAATATAAAAGACATGGACAGCACAGTGAGACACAGTATCATTAAAAATAATAGAGGCTCAAATCTAGAAAATTACTGCTGTATTTTGTTAAGAATTGGCTATTTGGAGGATAAAAACAAACTAGAAGGCTTTGTGGCATCATTAGCTCAGCTTCAGTGACATCTCCAAGACTCCTGTGTCAGATATGACCTGAAGGGATTAGTGTTAATTCTTCAAGGAGATAAGCTAGGACTAATAGGGCTGCAGGCCCACACCTACAGAGAGGTTCTGATCGAGTTTAGACCTTAGGACTTTCAGAACTCTACAGAGAAAAGTTTGTCTTTGCCAAAGATCTACCACTTTCCATTTGCTTATTGTGATTTATCAAGAAAAAATGCTCAGCCTTGCTAGAAGAATTAATGAGAAAGAAAGACTCTTTCATCCTCTTGTACCTTAAGAATGGATGAGGACAGAAGAAAACCTAGTCATTTCTTTATTGTCATGACGTTTACTGGGTGCTTCTTTGAAATTTAAGAGAAGAGTCAAAAACTGAATTTACTGTGCAGAACAATGATTTAAAATTTTGGAAATACATCTACATTTATATTTAAAATGTACATATTTTAACTACAACATAAAATACAGATGTCCCTGTATAAAAGAGACAATGTCTATTTTAAAACTCTGAAACATAATAGGACATGAAATATACAGTACATGAACTCATCTACATAGTGAGATCAGTCCCAGTGAAATTGTGTGCCTCAACCATGAGAGCAATGTAAAAGCCAAATGAAAGCCTGCACAGTAAAGCTGCAGGAAGGATGTTCCAGAGATGCAGACAGTCCTTCTGCTCTAGGGGTTAAAAAATGACTTACAGTGAAAGGGAAAAAAAGACACGTGGTCAGGCTGAACCTCCAACAGAATAATTCCTGATTCACTTTTCCTACTATCTTTGTAGTCCTTTCCTTCTTTAATCCTTTATGATGCTTCCTACTTGATAAATCATCATGTGCTCACTGGACTTACTACCTTGATAACTTTCTTCTTTCTAATGTACGATATTCCCTTTGGAATTGGTTATTTCCATTTGGCACCACTCAGTGCAGCAGTTGCTGATGGACACCATTAAGTAGTGTCAGGAAGAATTTAGACAAGGCGAGCCAGTACTGAAGGGCCATATCATGTATCTTTTCTACGCAGGAGTTGTAACCCATGGGTTCTACTTAACTATGCTTAGACAAGTGATATTCATCTGAAAAAGTTATCAACAAAGCACCTGACTTATATTAAGGAGCAGCCAGGCAGGAGAATGCAAACTATTTTCACAGTGCTTTAGTAATAGTTTCTTTTCTATTTTTTGTACTGGAGGGAGATTGAACTCAGGACCTTGAGCTTTCCAGGCAGGCACTTATGCTGGTGAGCCATCTCCCCAGCCCAGGATAGTTCCTTCATAGCTAGCATCTTCTGTCATTAATATCAAATGTGACTATGCCAAATATCGTGATCCTTGCTTGATTGTAGTTATGCTATTAGAGCCTTGAAACTCCATAAAACAGGAGTGTGATGTACTTTGCTATGTTGAAGAAACATGCTGAGAAATAACATACTAAGAATGCCATAAAACCCCCTCTGCTTCCCTGAAGTCCTACTGCTCTTTTAGATCACATTGCTTCAGCCTCGTTTCTATGGACTTTGGTCACTCACCCCTTGGGCTTGGCTTGCTGGCACACACATGCCCTCACAAAGCTTAAATCCGCTGAACACTGTATTTTTCTTTTAGTTCTTGTTATTTGATTCTTTACCAACCAGCCACCAAACAAATTGACTGAATTTTTCATATTGTATCTCGTTTGCTAAATGATAAGGGACATGTAGTAATAAAATGATGTCCCAGAGGACAATTTTACATTTTATTTGCTGGTTCTCTTTAAAATTTCCATCGTTAAAAGCGCCAAACAGCCATAGGCTGTGCATATAATAGCTTCAGCTGCAAATAAAAGAGCTGTCTTTATGGATGGAGGGTGTGGGAAGGATATCACTCAGTCTCTGCTACTCTTCCACGGAACACTGTAGTGTGCTCACACAAATGAGGCAAAGAGTGAATAAATCTGTCCTTTGAACTTAGAAAAAATTTTCACCCTTGAATTCAGCTCATTTTAGAGGCAATTCTTAACTTATTCTTTCTTTTCTCCTGATTTTTCATGTAGGCAAATTTAGGAATGGAGGAGACAATGACTCTGGCAAAGGATCAGGAGTAGACATTGATGGAAAATGGGCACATATTGCAAGATGCTGATTTAAGAGCCTTTTGCGTGCATTCCTCATAATGACAACACAGCCATCCTGTCACACTTGTATTCTATAGGGCACTGCACAGTTGCAGTAAAAATTTTGAATAGCTATCAAATGTCATAATATGTCATTTGATAATGTTCTTAGTTTATAAAAGGAAATGAGAACTTATAAAGTTCATGCATATTTTGTTCTGGTTCAATAGCCTACATACTATACTGTAGGCCTCTCAACACATGCTCGAATGTAGTAATATGGCCATGTTATATAAGATTGTGCTTTGGTTTTCTTAGAGAAAGCAGTCACATGAAAAGTGTTCTTTTAATGGTGCTCTAAATAATTTCCTTAGCTGCATCATGCATAGGTTTAGCAGATAATAAAAACTGACTTTGAACGGAGCACTCTAAATTTTTATAAGACTCCAATTCTCCTGTGCAATTACAGAATTTGAAATGTAATTCTTCCTGGAACCATAAAAGAATTGGACTAGAGAAATGCCATTAAGAATAAAGCAAGACCAAAAGAAATGCTCCAAATACGCCTTTTATTTTCTATTTCTTGGTGTCAAGGTATATTCCAAGTCACCATGTTGCTGCAGGGAAGGACAATGAGAAAAAGCACCTTAGACAATTGGACATTTCAGGAATGTTGACTTGGGGATAGTTTCTCCTCAATAATAATATATTAACTCACTGTGATCATCGACTATGAAATAATTAAAGAATTTTTAGAGGAATGGATGATCAGTGGAGGTACAATTGTTTATAAGAATTTATTAGAGCACCAGCACTGTGCTAGGCACATTAAATTATAGAGCTATGGCCCCTGCTTTACATCTCTATCAATCATTTGAGCTGATCTATGCTAATTCAAACTAAAGAGCTGTCTGTATTTCATGTCTAATCAATCATCAAAATCTGTGGATTCCACCTTTTTCATATTTCAACATGTATCATTCTGGAACTAAACTTAGAGTTGCCATGGTAGTTTTCTGTTTTTCTTGTTCATAGTGCTGTTCAAACTTACTCATTCTAAACAATATTTTGCCAATGAAATTGTGATAATAACACCCTTGTATTTTTAACTTTGAAAGGAATTATACTTGACTTAAACTTTAAGTGCATGCCTCACAATACAATCACAAAAGGTCCTCTAGACAGTTACTCTCCTCATTCTAACTTCAATTATTTACACCTCCAAAAAAACACATCATGTAGTTTCCTGATGCACAAGGACCATTGTCTCCTCTTCCCTAAGACCTTTTGCATCTACTTCCTCACTCTGTATCTGGCATCATTTACCAGTGAGCTGAGACTTAATAAGTCACATCTTTCAGTATGAGCCAGATTCAGTTTTGTTTTTCTATGTAAATGATTAGCTTATGTACTTACATTTGCTACTGTACTTGTCTAATTTGTCCAAGGCCGTTTGTTATACCTTTGAAGGTAAAGACTGTGTCTGACTCATATTTATATATTTGACCTACACAGAACTGGCATTTGTACATTCATTCAACATAGAAATGATTATGGAACAAATAAATGGATAATTAAGAAATAAAGTGAACATACATGAGTTGTATGCTAATTTGCAAAATTGTCAGGTTGTGTGTCCACTGAAAACAATTCCCTGATTTCATGGTGTTGGTTTTTTAACATTTTTAAACCAAATACTATGTTTCAATTATTAATCAGATATTTGAATAAGAATAGTTAGCTTCAATTACTATAAGATCAAGTAAAAATTTTCATAAATTTTAAAACATATCCTCTCTACTGAGATGTTATAATACAAAGCAGAGTATGTCTTATAATCAATGAAATGAAACACTTTAAGGTCTACAATCTGCTGGCCCTGAGCTGTGATTTATATTCATTAATTCTCTTCATCCTCACTATGATACTGACAGGAGGGTGCTTTTATTATTCTCATTTTAAAAATTAATAAACTAAGTTTAAAGAAAGTTATATGATTTTCCCAAAGTTACTCAGATTTTATCAGGGTAATGTGAGGATTTAAGACTTTGTCTTACTCTGCTATCTGAAATATTCATGATATTCTTTTCCTGGGATCAGTACAGAGGAAAAGACACTGAGTGAGAAAATACTATCAGTCCTCCTTCAGAACATAGTTTCCTTGGCCCTGGCACACACATGAATGGACAGATGGCTAGGCACACACAGCATCTTCAAACAATATGACCTATGTATTTCCTTAAATGTTCTCTACTAAGCAGTAAAATTAATTTAAATTATAAAATAATTCCTGAAATATGGAGAATATTCAAATACTGAGAGAAAAAGGATGGTGGAGGTATAAACCAAAGAGTGAGCATTGAACTTGTCTGCCAGTGGCACCTTCAAGGGAGCAGATTGGCCCTATTTAAGGAAGGGAGATGAAAGGTATCTCTTCCAAATATGCAATATAAATAATTTGCATTTTGTCATTACAACAGAACATAAATTTATCCAGTATTGATGTGTAAGCATTGTGCTAAAATTCAGCATTTCTACATGCTACCAGAGAACTGAACCAATACATTGTTGAAATCATTACCGTGAAGTGTGATACCAATTTAACTGTTGATGGTTATTCCTGTGGGATTCCATTATGATGTAGGACATTTGGCTATAGTAAACACATGTTGTAATCATTGTTTGTCTACTTTGGTTTCTGCCTAGTCCCTATAATATTATAAACACTCTGTGAATGCACGTACCTGGGTATGCATGGGCACATAATTACACCCACTTCTCACACTTCTAATTATTCTTTGTGTTTTAGCACCAATTCTCCTGAAAACTAAAGTAAGTCAAATCTAATGTGTCCCATGCTGTCTCGGTTACTTTTCTCTCATTGCTGAGACAAAATACTGGATTCCTAAACTGAAGGGAGGAGAGGTTTATTCACTCACAGTTAGTGTAGGTTTTAGTCTAGAGTAGGCTGGCTCCCGGGTAGAGTGGCACATGGCAGAGGGCAGCATTTCATAGCAAAGGGAAATAGCAAAGAGGAGAGGCTGTGGCAGCTAGCGAGCCTCTCTCCCTGCCTTAAGTTATATTCAGGCTACCTACCCCACAGCCACACCCACAATTCCAGCATTGGATCATGAATTAATCACAAGCTCTAGAAGCGGCCTCATGACTGCTTGAGGCTTCGCAGAGACACCTGGACACAACCCATAATATGCACCCTGTTCCTCAGACTTGCCCCGTCACTACGCTGCAGCTGACTGGAAGCCCTCATTGTTTCATAACATCCTACATGAAGACATCACTACCACACCACCAATTCCTCCAAAGTCTGTTCTCACAGAGAAGGTCTCTGTGAGACATATTTGAATCAATGAAACTTTTAAAAGTCATTGTTAACAATATTTTTAGTTATTCAGCATTTTAACCCAGATGAATCTGCCTAACTCAGCATTATAAGGAAAATCATCTTTATCCTAATTCCATTTAACCCACCTATTTTTCTGCTAGCTAGCTTTCTAAAAGAGCCATATTAAAGTTACATGCATACCAATGTTCATAATACCACAATTCACAGCCGCTAAATACTGGAAGCACTATGTATATGCATCAGTAGAGGGATGAATGAAGCAAATATGGCCTCTATGCTTAAGGGAATATGCTTCAGCTGTAAAGAATAAATTCAAGACATTTATAGGGAAATGGATATATGTGGAACATATACTGTTAATTGAAATAAATAAAGCGGAAACACAGGCTTACTTGCCATATAGTATCTTTCATTTGAAGGAGACCAACTACAACCAAAAAATAAATCAAAAGAGAATTGAAAGGAATAAGGAAGACATAAGGGAGAGAGCCCAAGAGTCGGAGGACAAGAGGGAATGGGAAGGGAGAGGAAAGGAAGAGGAGGTGAAAGACTTAAGATTTGCCAGGTACTCAGGCCAAACAGCCACAATAGAAATAAACGTTGTTTATCACAATCATGAACCATAAATAACCATCATAGTAGCAACAACGCAAGCAAGGATGGTTGTAGAGACCAAGGGAGGGTGGTGGGTATGGAGCGGACGGGGAAGAAAAAACCCAAGTTATGTTACATGCATGTACCTGATCCCTAAAATGAATAGTAAGTTCATTTATTGCAAATAGGTAATAAACTGTTTCCAAAATCTTAGCCATTTTACCCACTTGTTCCTATCAGACCATATCTATTAGTGTCTTTGTCCACTCTAGAACTTTATCAGAACATCTATCTTCTACACCCACAATTTAGCAAATAAAGCAAAGTCAGATATCAGGTGAAATGATGGCATTGTGTCTTTCTTTCTTTTTTTTTTTTTTTTTTTTGTATTTTAGGGAAGGGTCTATAGAGTGTTTGGGGTGTCACTAATAGATCAGACTTGTAGTGCTCTGCCTGTTTACAGCCTCCCAAGAGCTGGGATTACAGGTGCGTGCCACCATGCCCAGACTCACCTGCTGTCTCAGCATGCCCCAAGGGGCACAGCCAGCATGGCAGGCCTGGGGATCCAAACCCCCAGCTTTCATCCCCTGAGCTATTTGGCCAACCTGACATGGTGTCTTTCAGAAAAGTATTTTGAGTCCAATTTCACAGAGTATATCCTGATGACTAAATACCACCTCCCAGATTTCAGTTGTGCCTAAGCAAATGTAAGAAAAAATGCCCTCCTACACTTCAAGTACTTACTTTTATAAATGAAAGGAACAAGTAAGGTAGACCTTTATGAAAATCATTCTACTTACAACATTACCTAGGAAGCAACACCTAATTTTCTCTGGACCTGCAGCACACTGCACCCATCTCTGTTGTATTTGATTACCCCAAGTGCTCCTGTCAGTCCCCTGAGTTGAAGATTCCTTCAAAACAAAACCTAGAGCTTGCTTATATCGTATTCTCAGAATACAGGACAGGTGCTTTGCAGCTGCAACGTTCCTCTATTCCTCTGGCTCCTGATAAATGCACCCATTTAGCCTCGCGATTCTCAAGTAGACAGGGGAAGCACTGTTTCCTGGGATGAGTAGACTCAAGTGGAAGCTTCTCCACCAAGCACAGGCTCTGTATTGCTGTATTTGCTGCATGTGTACATAACCTCCCCACATCTTTGCCTATCTACACACTGAACCTACCACTCTCTTTACTGGACAAATTCTTATCAGTGCTCATCTCCTAGATCAAATATAACTCCTCTCATAAAACCTATTTGTTTATGGCATTGAATTCTCAGCAATCTCCTAGTATCCTCTGCAAAGCTATGCTAGCACATGGTCTCTTCACTCTATTTGTCTGATTCTTTATCTGTTCCAACTACTAAACTTAAACCTTTTGAAGCTAATAACTATGCGTTCAATATTTTTAACCATAAGGTCCTATCATAATAAAAATAAAAGGAATGCAGTGATAAAGGGTTATGGGTATAGATCTAATATATGTGTATAAATATTTAACTTTAACCTAGGTACTGTGAAAAAAATATATATATAACACATTCCTTGATTTAAGATGCACTGAAGTGATATGACTCGAAGATAGGAACAGAGTGTGGGACTGCATGTTGCAAGATAAAGTGTTCAATTTGTACATAGATGTTTACGTGGGAAATGGTCTATATTTAGACAGAATTAGAAGAAAAGTTTTGTCCCAGGAACAGGAAATGGTTTACATGATATATAGAGCTGTGGTGCATTTCAGAGAGGGACACAGAGACAACTGGTGAAGACGTAGACTGGGCACACCTGGTGTGGTTGTAGGTATGGCAGCTAACGTGGGCTACACAGCAACCCAAGCAGAGAAAATGGGAGGTGCCTGGGTCGTGAGGATGCGGAGAGAAATGGGACACGGCTCCACATGGGCCCCTCAATGTCACATCTTGGTTTATTTCATATCTGAAGGAAGTTACACTCACTTCAACTGGAATGCCCTGTTCTCAAGAATTCATACTATAACCAAGGGAGCTATTAATCACTTTGAGTATCAAATCTAGGGTCATGAGTCAGGGACTAGTTGATAATTTTAAAATAAACCTTAGAGAAGTAGAAAGAATACTGAAAATATTATCAAAGATAAAATTTTCAAGATCAGGGTACATCCAACTTTAAATATTAGAACTAAAGAAGAGGTATCTAAGCAAAGAAAATCCACTGAAATAAAAATACTGAAATTAGCTGACCAATTTGGCTTTTTCACTAGTTGGTACACCAAGCAAATCTCATGTATTTCAGAGACACACCTGTGAATATTTCACTAGTTCTCTGTGACCACAGAAAAACAGCTACAGACAGGAATGATCGGGGATCATTCCTAAAATTCCTGCAGGTGTAGCCAGAAAGAACAATATTCACAAGAAAGATAAAGAGCAAAGGAATGAGCCAGGCAAAGGTGACCAGAAAATCGTGCAAGCGGAAGAGCCTGAGTCACCCAAGGGCTGCTCTGTACTGTCATGGCACAGCAGTGCATTTCCTTCAAACCATGATGGATTTGTGGGGAGTCTGCTGTTCCCCTCACCTATGCAGGAATTTCAACTGCAGTTTTCTCACTATTTCTGTTTAACTCATGTCTGAGGAGTGTCCACAAATACAAATTTTGCTCATACACTGCAAGATAATTAACTTCTAGCCCAAACATAATTAAAAGGAATGCACAACAAAAGGAGATCCTAACTTTAGTTCTAATTGCAGTAGTTGGACATCAACAATTTGGAAGAAGATTAATGCATGTATGATACTTTAGTTACTATATATTAGACAGATGGACTGCTGGAAACTTGGACATAGAAAAAAATGCATTGGGCAAGCCAACTGTTGACTGTGGCTGCTGTATTCTTTGTTTGCTCATGCTTTCTGCTATATCACTGGGTGTCTTAGTGATTTTATCACTGTTTAGACAAAGTACCCAACACCTGAAGTTAAAGGAGGAAAAATTTACATTGGCTCATAGTTTCCTGCAGTTTCAGTGCACAATAGGCTAACTCTGAGGCAGGGTGGCAGGGCAGGAAGCAGTCACAGGGGAGAAATAGCTCATGGCACACTGAAGGCAGCAAAAGCAGCAAGCACCAGCAGCAGCTCCCTTTCTGTCCCTTATATTCTATCCAAGCTGCTACGTAGGTAACACTCACACCCAGAGAGGCCATGCCCATTATCCACGCCCAACCCAAGAGCAAACCAATCAGTGGCCTAATTTAGTAATCACACACTTTTTTAGAAAGTGATTGTCTTGATGAACTGTAGATATACCTTTGTAGCTGTACAGGACACATTTTGATTCTCTTTTGCCTTGTCCCCTCTTCTCCTGCTAAATTGAAAGTCACTTTCCTTACAGTAACTTTTTCCACTGTGTGCGACTTTACTGGCGGTGTGACATCTCCAGTCTCACACCTGGACAGAGGCCTGTAACAAATCCTTCATGGAGGCAGCCAGCCTAGGACGTCAGCTTTGTGAAACTGGCTCAGGAAAGGAGCGAGGCGCTTTCCTAGTTCGCCTAGCTCTGCCCTGCTCCTTTCACATGTCCCTGTGCTTCTCATTTTTATATTTCTCTGTATCTCCAACACCCACTTCCTTAGTCCTTTGAATACCGCATGGAGAAGTCACCCTGGGAGTTGCCATGCAGGGCAGTGGAGCAAACCCAGTTCCTGCAGTTCCATTTATCATAAAGTCATCAGAGAGTGAAAGGTGAAGCTCCTCAATGACATCCCATCATGTAAATGTCAGTGTAAATGCTTACCTGCAAAGTGACCTCTAAAGAAACAAGGCCAAACTGGAAATGGACAAAAGATTCTTTCCCTATTTGGGTTGTAGGGAGGACTGGGGTCTAAGTCATGGATCGTCCCTCCTGAAGGTGGCCAGGAAACTGCTTGTATAGTGAGAATACTTGGATACGTAGCCATTCCTCATGAGAGCAGTGGTCCTGTACCCACGGTGTAATATAAATAAATACTTAAAGCTTAACTCTGTCATGACTCATAGAAATGGTCATGTCTCACATAGTAATTGTTTAAACATTTTAAGAAAGTGATTTGGAAAGTGATATGATCTACAAAATTCAGGAGAGTAAATTTTGAAAGATGGGATCTCACCACTGGGATTAGCCAGGGTGGCTTGGCTTCTGCTGACATGGTTGGCAGGGGCAAAAGACCTTAACTGTCCCAAAGGATAGGGACAGGGTATCTGCTGACAAGGAGAAGGTAAAACTTCTCTCACATTCACTGTTGCTATCACATGTTACTGTTGTCATAGCAGATAAATGAGAGAGACAGAGACAGAGAGAGACACACACACACACACACACACAGAGAGAGAGAGAGAGAGAGAGAGAGAGAGAGAGAGAGAGAGAAGCCTTAATGTTCTTTAGAAACTAGGATCACCTCAATTTTGGCCAGTCAAATATTCCTCACATTTAACAATTTCATTGGAACATAATGAAATCTAAATAAATATTTGTAGAATAAATGAAAGAAAATAAAAAGATAATGAAAGATGGAACACAGTTTTCTCACTTTTTTACTAACATTTCATAATCTCTATTTCTTCATCTGTAAACTGGGAATAAAGTCTGTACCTTGCGGGAGAGAAGCTGAGGGGACCCAGGGTGACACCAATGTAAAAGTGTTTACGGCACCAATGTGTGATCTGTAGTGTGAACTCAGGAAGTGTTAGCAATTTCAGGAGAAACAAAACTTCCAAATCCCATGTCCCTTTCACTTACTGGGTGAAAAATTTGAAGAGAGGACTAGATCACTAGTCACATATGAGTGGAAGAGTCACAGTAGTCTCACCACAAGATTAAGTAGACATAACGCCTGCTCTGCACATGCTGTCACCACTCAGACTGCCCAGTACTCCATGACCCTGCACAGGTAACAGAAGTAGAACTAGATATAAACGTGAAAATTTATCATATGTGTAATTTTATATTATATCCATAGATAGTTGATAGACAGATTATATTATATTATATTATATCATATCATATCATATCACATCACATCACATCACATCACATCACATCACATCACATCACATCACATCACATCATATTATATTATATTATAATGTCGCATCTTATATCCCTTGGGAAGATTGTATAATAAAAGAAGTGGTGTGATATCTCCAGTCAGAATGGATGTTTTGTCAGAATTTAAATATCAAAAAAATCTTTACTTTAAAAAGTGAGAATTCTTTCTAATTCAAAAAAAAAAATTCCAATACCATTTGAAAGCCTATTAACAGTGAGAGTGATGATAATTTTTGGCTATTGCAAATTTAAAAGTATTTGTTGAGCAAACATCTCTAGCTGTGAGCTTTTCTGCAAAGTACAAGAAAATTGTGGTGAACACTTAAGTAACTGTTGGTGACTTCTGTGCATTGGAAACATTATTAAACTTGAAAGAAAACCGAAGTCAGGTGCGGAGTGCACACCTGCAATCCAAGCACCTGGGAGGCTGAGGCAGGAGGAGCACGGGCTACATAGTGAATTCAGGGTCAACCCAAAGTGAAACTTTGCCTCAAAAAAGGTGTGCGGGCAGAGTTCCAGGTAAACCAGAATACTGGAAAACCTACATCTCAGGGTCAGTGAGTCCTTAAAAGCATTCCCACACTCAGCAGTCACTTGTATTCTGGAAGCATGTGTCACTTTGGCTCTTTAGAATGCTGTGGATTTGACTAAAAACAATAACCACTCCTAAGAGCTCCTAAGCTTCCAATGTGGAGAGAGAGGCAAGAGCAAGAGCACATGAGAGGGCGAGGTACCGCGCTGATGGAGAGTCCGCGGCCTGCGTTGGCCGGGAAGCAGCAGGCGCACCCTCCGGGAATGAGGGTGCCGGGCCAAAAGCTCAGGCGGGAGTTGTCAGCGCGTCCACTTGGGAACGGGAGGAGAACATTCTCAATCCTCGCATCGTCTTTTGCTTTCTTCCTTTACAAAGTTAAGTGGCAATGGAATACCCATCTCTGACCAAACTAAACAAAACAAAGGGAGAGAAATGAAGCAGCATTTTGTATCTGTATATACGAAATAGTTAGGATAGATACACAGCTACTTTCTCTTAATTCAATGAGAAGAAAGATTTGTACTAATGATGTTTGTGGACAGGATATCATGTCTGCATCATGTACTATGAAGACAACAACATGCAATGCATTAATTATTGAAACTGTCGTGATAACCTGTTTTGAAACTCTCATTGCTACTTGTTTCTCAATAAAATTAATAAAGAAAAAAGAACTGTGCACTGTGCTAATAAGACCTAGGCTATTGGAAACTAGAACAAAAAATAAATAGTGACAAAAGCTGCAAGCAAGGTCAAGCTTACATTCTAGTGCTTAGTGGTAGAGCACGTCTAGCATAAAAAAATAGAGAATCTGAGAAAAAAGTTTACCATGTTCTTGAAGTTTATGATTATGAAGTTGCAGGATTCTAGAAATAGTTGCATCCAAGTGTAAAAGTTAATCCGGCCAGAAGTCTGCTACCACACAAATGCTGACTCTGTGAGACTGTAGTTCTGAGGATCTCCAAATCTCTCATCGCTATGATGGCAGCTATATTTCCACCCCCAAGCCCTGGGGAGCCGCCTGCTGAATTCCCAGACTAGCCAGAATTGGAAAAAGGGTCACCTGCCACTGCCACTGCAATGCCATTTATCTCTTCTTATCACCACAATCAAATGCCACAGCCTTGTCTCGCAACATAGATTGTAACACAAACATAAAATATAGCAAATTAATTGTCTCTCATGATAACAGTGCTAGATGACAAAGAAGGAAAATAAGGATGTTTCTTCTGAAAAAAATATGAAACTCTTACATGGAGTCATGTTCAGTTTACTCTAACCTACTGCAGGCTTTGTAAAATGTATTTTTGAAAGGGCTTTTTAAATACAATGTATTCCCTGATATTTCATAATAGATTCAGACCACACAAAGCTTCCATTTGTCAGGGGAGGCACTATTTTTTAAGGACCTTCACTCTTACTCAAAGTCCCTATGATACCAACCGTAATTGCTCAATTATAAAATAAGAACTAGGGCTATAGCATAGTGGTGAGGCTCTTGTTTAGCATGAAAAAATAAAAACACACAGAAATGAGGGAAAGAGAAGCTCTACCATGTTAATAAATAGAATTTGAAGTGGTTACAGAGATCCAGAGATGTTATTAACCAAAATGTTGGTTGAAAAAGAACTAAAGCCAATCAGCATAGCTATTATCAAAGAGAACCTTTCCATATATTAAACTTCAATGGGCATATACTCTATGAAGCACAGGGTAATTAGAGCAACTCAAAGGAATCAATACTGTTGGCTGATGTGACCAAACATTGGGATGAGTTCTTACAGAGAGCAAGATGTAAACTGGCACTCATTAAATGAGTAGGATTGGAATAGTTGGTACATCTAGGGAATGCATCTGGGGAAAGGAACAGCTTAACTCAAAACAAGTTATTATAATCTGAGTATAGATTATATGGAGTATAATTTATAAGAAGGAAAATATGAAAAGGAAACAAGTCAGACAGCATAGCTAGTCCTTACACAAAGAATTCTACTGTGTAGTAGACAAAATTTCATCTCTTCTCTAAATAAATTTCCTTGATTCTAGGGTTACCTTTCCAGGGCCTAACATTATGTTTGATTCATAAATCCAGTTCAATGTTGATGTAGTTGATTGAATATATATCTGAAATGCCTAAGGAGACAAACAGCAAGGAGACAGAATTAGTGGATATATATATAATATATACCCATAATATAATATATACATATCCATAATCACATCCACTAGTTCTCTCTCTCTCTCTCTCTCTCTCTCAGAGAGAGAGAGAGAGAGAGAGAGAGAGGACAAAGAAGAAAAGGGGAAAGAAAAGGAAAGGAGAGGAGAAGAAAACGGGAGAAGAAAGGGGAAGGGAGGGAAGCAAAGGGAAGGGAAGGGAATGGTCGAGTGACTCAGTAAAAATACACTGGGTTCTATATCCAGTAATAAAATACATGTGTATATTTATACATACATACATATGTACATACACTGACTTCTTAAATTCTAAAGATTTGGGAAATAAAGTTATATTTTTAAACCAAAAGAATTCAGAACCAAAGCAACATTAGAGAACCCATTATTGCAATCAACTCTTTTAAAATCTCCACTATTGATTCACACTTCTAAAACCTGTAGTAAAGTGGTTTTGTGAACAAATACATAGGAGATCAGGACAGTGAGGAAATGGCTCTAATTGGAACAGTTGCAAAATAATGCCAGTGATGAAATACTTGCAAGAATTTCCCAGAGGGAATATTAGTGCAAGAATCACCAAAAACTTTTATTAAAATATGCATAGTAACATTCACTGTCATTTTAAATTTAAAAGTTATCCATGATATATTTATCCCTGACATTGATATTACAGTAGGGAGACATTTTGTTCAAATATATAAACCTCAAACAACAGTTCCATAAGATCATAAAGATGCACCAGCATACCTGTTCTAGACAGAGTTCTGCAAATGGATTCCCATCAATTATATCCTATTATCAATGTCCTAAAAGAGCTACTCATTTTTAAAAGCAGCATAGAGAATTCTATTATTAATATCAGAATCACGTCCACATTCTGCAGTTTATCAACTCAGCATATTTGAGTATCTTAATATTATACACCAGAAGCTAAAGGTTACCTAAACTGAGACTCTAATTCTTGCTCTATGAGAGACATCATATAAAATATTTACCATTTCCATTCTTAAAACTTAGAGAATCATACAATATTAAAATTTATAACATTCTTCCTGCAAGCAGACACACAGGCTGAGAGTTTGATCCTGGTGCCTTCTGTGCCGGCCCCGCCCCTCGGGCATGCTGAGATGGTGATTGAGGCTGGGTGTGATGGCGCACGCCTGTAATCCCAGCTCTTGGGAGGCTGTAAACAGGTGGGTCACCCTGAGTCCAATCTAGTAGCAAGTCCTGGAACACCCTGTAGACCCTCCCAGAAAATGAAAAACAAAGCAAAATTCTTGTAATCAGCTAGAGTCCTATGGTGAGATTACAATTCTTCTCAAAAATTATTCCAGCCAACATGCATTGAAGAAATAATTTATGTTAGATTTTTCAAATTCTTTCTGCTGTTCTAGTCAATGTCCCTAATCATCACGGGCAGATGATCCAGAAGATAACACTCTTCACTCCCCCATACTTGAGAAGAGCACACGCAGGCAGCCCCACAGGCACGCACTCATCTAGCACATCCATTTGTATCAGTGCAGTGGCAGGCAGTAATTACTTCTCTAACATTCCAGTTCTGCATGCAGAATTTCTAGCTAGACATTTCAGGATAATGCTTTCAATGAACTTTAGTGGACCACCTCTTTCATAAATAAAATTTTATTGGAACAAAGTGTTATATGTTTGTTTATACACTGTTTATGGCTCTTTTCCTAGTACTGCAATGGCCAAGTTCAGTAGCTGCATCCAAAACCATGTGACCCCCAGAGGCCCAGATACTCACTATTTGGCCTTTCATACACAAAGTTTGCTGACCCTGATCTATAATCTGAATGCTATAATGTTTGAGTAAAGCCTAGTCCTTTATAGAACTATAAGCTGAGAGTCTTAATTAAGATGATGCAAAGAAGCTTTTGAAGTAGAACAATTTAAATTCAATTTCTGCAATGATTCTCAGTAAATAACCTTTAATATTAAACTATCAGTGACTATGGTGTTTCCCCACAAAAGAGAAGACTGTATTCATTATATATTGTCAATGTGCAGCATACTTCAGCTCTTTTGGTGTATGATTCATTGTAATCTGCAATCACTTGGTAAGCTATTACCTCCCACTTACAAATAAGTAAACAGGGACCAGAAAATGCTTATGAAAATTAGGCTGGGGATGTAGCTTAGCAGCATGGTGCCTGCCTGGCAAGCTCAAGGTCCTGAGTTCAATTCCAAAGTCCAACAGAGAGAGTGAGAGAGAGAGAGAGAGAGAGAGAGAGAGAGAGAGAGAGAGAGAGAGAGAATTATCACATGACTATATTATAACAGTTAATAAAGAATTACTCATTTAATTATTTTGCTTTTTACAAAAGTATCTGGGTAATACTTGCATTCAGTCCAGATCCTGACTGGGTCCCTTATTTCAAGTGTTCTCCAATATTTATTCCTAAATAAATACTTCAGTATAGACAAATAAGGCCTAATAATTACCAAATTGTATCACTACAATAGAAGGTCTTTCAGAAAAAAAATGTTCTATTACCATAACAGATTTACAAGAACTATTTGTACATACCCCTGATGGTTCTCCCTGTTAATGCTCTTGTTGCGGGCAGCCAAATTAGATGGAAATATTGTAGGCAGTCAGACAGGGCCAGGCCCTCCAGGAGATAACAAAGAAGACAAGATACCTTACAACTGTTGGAGGGATGGATGCTCCCTCTGTGGGTCAGACCTAAAGCCCAAAGATCAAACAAATTCTGGCCTCCCTAAAGATTGGCATCAGAAATTGATTATCACAGTTAGGGAGCCAGAAGAATCATTAATCCAACTACAACTGGATGGCTACCTGATAAAGTCCTGTTAAACATTCATGCCTGCTTGTTATGTGACTTGCTTCCCCATTTGGTCCTGAACTTAATCAATTTTACCTGAGCAATGGTGCTTGTAATCTCATTGGTTGACCATAGTTTGCCCCACCTCATGCCCACCTAAGTGAGTTCCCATGTTCTCCACCACCTTAGACCCTCCTCACTACATGGTTTTACTTTATAAAGGTCCCTGGAATAGGCAGCTTTCTGGGGACAACTCGCTTGGGCCCCCACCTCATCCCTCTCTTGGACAAGAGCTTTCTCTCCCTCAATAAATATGTTTTGCCCATAAACTCCATTTGTGCCTAAAATTCATTCTTCAGTTTTAGAGAAAACAATTGCATCCAGGTCAGGTTGGGAGATCATTTTCCACTATATTAATTTGAAATTCCTTGTATCATTTGGAAGTCACCACCCTAGATCAGTTTTTCTCCCTATATTACAGGCCAAGATATCAGGTCCACCTATTTGTATTCCACTGTCTGCTCCTAGAAATTAAATTTCAAAATCTATTTCATGTGTTCACTAACAAGATGCTTTAAAACAACTGCCATGCATTAATTAGATTGCATGAAGAACTGGAAAGATTTCATGAAGACCAGCTCAGTGTACACTGGTAGAATGTCCACCACTCTTTAGTCTCCATTCTAAGGCACAGCAAGGGTCTCGGATTGTTGGAGGACCAAATAGCTCCTGATTAGCAAGAGTCTGTTAAGAAAAGGAAGCTGGGTTTAAAGGGATGTTCTTGTGTGCTGATCCAAATGCAATAGAAGTGCCCACACGGGGACTAGCTTTATCACCCACATTAATGTTCCTTAGAAATCATCGTCATGGTGATAAATTAGAGAAAAATAGTAATGAAAAGAAGGGACTTGCCTTGTGGATTGTCCGACTTCAGTTAGAGGTTTGTTACTAATGCGCCCCATGAGCAGCTGGTCCTGCCCTCGCCCCACCACATGACCACTTTGTCTCTCGTTCTTCCTTTCCTGTGTGCATTGTAGCACCTTATAGCGCAGTGCAGACTCCGTGCAGATGGCCAGGGATACTCAGTTTCAAGTCTTTTCCTGAAATATCCTACACTCAGGTTTGTATCTCCTTACTTTATGAGTAAGAAACTATAAGATATCAATTCAATTAAAGGCAAACAGGAGAAGAAAAATAATTCCACATAAAAATGTATATGCTAGAACTCAAACTTGGATCAACTCCTTAGTTCGGGATTTTTTTTAAAAAAGGCAAGACTATAAAGTTGTAATTTTTTTCCATAACTGAAATAAAATCTCTTATAAAAACACAGGATTCAAGTGAAAAAATTCAGGAACAAAATAATAATGAAAAGGAAGCCTACTAATATATTTATGAAACAGACAATTCAGAAACAGCAAAGCAAAACAGACTTTCTTAAATATTTATGGCTTTGTCATTAATTAAATGTTAGACATCTGTGACAAATACATGCTTATATCTTTATAGGTACTGCTTGGAACTAAAAAAAATATATTTTCTCATTTTAATTGAGACATTTGTTTAATTCTGACTCTCACCAAAAGTGATTACAAAGTTAAATGATTACTGACTGCTCCAAAATCTAATCAATATAACCTGATTCATCTATCATGGTATATTACAAATGTTAAAATAAGAGTACTCTAATTCTCTAAACCATTCAATTTATAGATCACAAATAAAAGTATTAATAGTTGTATGTGCCTTTTTCAAAATGCTATGTTCTCTTCCTCATTTAAAGAGCTATTCTCCTGAATCTCAGTCAGGCTAGAGTTATTACAGTGATCATCAAATTAAAGATGTTTTCATTTGTTCTAAAATAAAAGCATCCATTTTAGCACAATATGTTATAAATCCATCTAACGCGCTTCAAATTGTTATCTGCAGTTTAAGTAGAAACCAGCACTATATTCCTTTCACCACATTGATTCACTTGGAAGACCAACATTGCCTTCATTGGTTAGCACCTGATAAATAACAGGCAAGGAAGTGTTAAACCCTGATTGTCAATGCCTTCATCTATAGAATATAGAAGTCAATTAGTAGGTTGTTTTGAAGCATAAAGTTGGGTGATCTACTATTGAAGCAACTAGTACAACACCCAGGACAGAGTAGGAAGTCAATGCATATATGTGTTAGTTAACAAAGGCAGACACTTGGGCTTCACCTACTCATGTGAGTTGGAATCTGCTTCTTAAGAAAGCTTTCTGATATTTTGCCCAGTCTCATTTTAGGACCATTTGTCTACAGACTTAATAGTAATTGCTCAGTGAGAAAAGCTTGCACATATTCCCTGAAAACACACATATGTATATGCATATCAATAAAATGTCACAATAGCATATTGATATATTATTAGCTGAGTTAAAATTATTATGTAATCAACACAGTACCTTCTGATAGTAGTCGGTGCAGGTCAGCCTGGTCTCAATCGCCAAAAGTTTGACGCAGTACTGTGGAATTAAATATAATTGCCGCTTCTCAACCTGTACTCTCAAATGCATTTAATCAGAACTTGAAGAAAGGGGGGAATACATAAATGGGAAATATATTATATTTATTTTCCATTTTAAGAGGATATTGTAAAATATATTAATGTCTGAGAACTACCTTTTGAAATTCTGACTTAATTAGTCTGATTGAAGCTTAGACACAGTCATTTTTGCTATGTTTTCAGATTTTATTCATACATTTTCAGTATACATAATGATCCCACACATCATGGAGAACTTGAACCTATATATAACTTGCTTCTTTTTATTCCCACCCTCCTCTCCTCCCTTCAACCATTCTCTCCCCCATTTACAATAGCTCTGTTTCCATTTTTCCTTCTGTTCTCATTTTTCTTTACTTTTCTTTTCCTCTTCCTTGTTCTCCTCCCCATTTGAACATTTCCTTCCTATTTTGCAATATCTATTATACATTTTGATCCTTATTTACACTTTTAGTTTCTCATACCAGAGAAACAAGGCAGTATTTGCACAGTGTGTCTGATTTATTTACATGAGAGTGTGGTCTCAAGGTGCATCCATTTACCTAAAAATGTCTTGAGCTTATCCTTTATGGAAAAGTAGTATTCCACTGTATATAAAAACCACAACTTTATCCATCACCAGTTCACAGGCATCACACTTGCTTCCAAGATGCAGCTGTTACAAGCTGTGCAGTTAAAAACATAGATGTACATATATTGCTGTTGTATGATGCTTTTAATTCTTTCAAGAAGAGATCCATAAAAAGAATAATTGGGTCAACTGGTACTTCTATTCCTAGATTTTGAAACTCACAACTTTCCATAGTGGTTGCACCAGTCTGTACACTTATCAAGAGTGGAGAAGACTTCCTTTTCCCACTGCACCTGTGGAACATTTGTTATTGTTTGGTTTGCTGGAAATAGTCATTCTCGGAGTGCTGTTTTAATTTGTATCTCCCAAAAAGCCAATGACACTGAGCATTTTTATAACTATTTTCCATTTTTCATTTGACAAGTATGTACTCATGTCAAATGCCCATATTTGGATTAGGTCCTTAAATTTGGAGTTCTTCATATGTTCTCAATAGTAATCATTTGTCTAAAGAACAGCTGACAGAATTTTTTCCCCACACTGTGGATTACCTCTTCCCTCTGTATTTTCTCTTGCTGTGCATAGGCTTTTTAATAAGATGAGATCCCAATCATTGATGCTTTACGGTAGTTCCTGTGCAATGGGAATTTTTTTTCAAAAATTGTTTACCTGCACTGTTATCTTCAAGACTTCTACCTACATTGTCTTTTAGAAGAGTTAATGTTTTTGTTTTAATATTTAGATATTTGATTCATTTAAATATTACATAAGTGAATGGTGAAATATATGGCTCTAATTTTAGTCTTTGGATGTGCAAAACCAATTTGTCCAGCACCATTTATTTTTGTTTTATTTTTATTTTATTTTATTTTATTTTATTTTTTGCAGAACTAGGGATTGAACTCAGACCCTTGCACTTGCCAGGGAAGCACTTATTCTGTTGAGCCATCTCCCTGGCCCCATCATTTATTAAAGAGGTTACTTTCCTTCCAGTGTATGTATCTTGTGCCTTTCTCAAAGACAAAGAGGCTGAGTATGAGTAGAGTTGTTTCTATATCTCTGAAGAATCTGTTCTATTGATCCTCAAGTGTGTTTTGTTGACAATACTGTGCTATTTTTGTAACAGTAGTTTTATAATATAATCTTAGGGATTGTGATGCTTCCTGTCTTGCCTTTGCTGCCCAGAATTACCCCTGCTATTCGAGGTCTCTTCTGATTCCAAACAATGTTAAGATTCTTTTTTTTTCTCTAATTCTGTGAGATATGATTTTGGAATTTTAATTGAAATTGCATTAAATCAGTGTAATGATTTTGGATGAATGGGCATTTTCACTATATGGGTTCCTTCTACCCAACATCAAAGGACATCTTTCCATTTTCTGATATACTCTTCAAGCTCCTTTTTTAGAATACTGTAGTTTTCAAAGTAGAGTTGTTTTACTTTCAACATTAGATTGATTTCTGGGACTTTCTTTTTATGAATGCTATAGTGAAAAATGTTGTTTTCCTAATTTTTCTCTCAGTGAGTGTGTTGTCTTTGTAAGGAATACTGTCAAGTTTTGAGTGTAACTTTATATTCAGCTATGTGACTTAATTTGATTATTAAATCTAGAAGTTTTTTGATGGACCTTTTGGATCTTCTATGTAGAATATCACATCATCTGTAAATAATATTTTAACTTCTTCCTTTCCTGAAATTATTCATTTTATTTCTATTATCTAATTGCTCGAGATAATGTTTCCAATATTAAATAAGAGTGGTGATATCGGACATTCTTCTATTGCTTTCAATTTTTGAGTGAAAATTTTCAGTCTTTGTCCTCTTAGTATGATATTAACTGCTGGTTTCTTATAGATGGTTTTTATCAGAATGATATAAAGTCCATTCATTCTGAATTTTTGGTAGGGTTTATATCATGAACGGGTATTATTCTTTTTCAAAAGCTTGTTTTAGCATTTATTGAGACAATCATATAATTTTTGTCCTGGCTCTGTTAATATGTATCTTACATTTGTTTATTCGTGTATGTTAAATCAACCCTGAATCTCTGGGATGACTCTGACTTGGTCTTGGTATATAATATTCTTGGTGATTTTCTGCATTCTATTTGGCAATATCTTATTAAGAATTTTGCATTTATACTTATTAGGGAGATTGACCTATAGTTCTCTTTCTTAGTTAGGTCCTACTTTGATTTTGGTAGCAGGATTACACTTGCTTCCAGGAATGAATTCGGGAGTATTGCTTTGGCATGGCCATTTTTGTGAGCTACTGAGATATTTCTCTTGGGATGCCAGGGCTGAAAATACACTGTTTGTCATAAAACTCAAGATATATGTGAAGATTATTTCCTTCAAGTTGTACATTCCTACTGCAAAATGGAAACACTGACCCTGAACTGGAAATAAAATTAAGCATCGGGACCAGATCACACAGAGGGCCCTTTTTATCTGTGTATTTATTAGTCAAATGCAAAAGTTATACTGCATATTAGGACTTATAGTTTAAAAATATTTGTTAATCAATTAACAGTTTATCAACTCAGTGCCCAAATACCACTCCCTTCTTATCACCAATACTTATCTCTCCCCATGTTTTAATTTAAGGAATCAAATGTTTAAAACACTAGTATATTTGCAGTGAATTATGAAACTTCACATTTCTGTAAATTGTCCAGTATTTTTTGAACAGTGATGCTGAAAAGTCACATACAAAACCACTTCCTAGAAAGCTAGACCAGGTTAATAAGAGGCAGTTGGAAACAAGTAACAAGGAGAGGAGGCTCATAAATGACTGTTCCAATGGGAATCATTTGAATTTCAAACTACTAGGAGAGGCTCTAGGGAGAATTCCTAGTATAATGAAAGATTTCTGCCAAAAGGTCCCTTTTTGTGACCACTCTATAAAGGCTAATCATCAAATAAAGAGCTATATTAATGTTGAACTCAATGCACAAAATAAACTGAAAAAGGGGATTTATTTTCATCCAGTTTCAGGCATTCATTCATAGTTGCAATTGGAATGTGAATAGTATGAAATATAAAGTTAAATGATTTTTCATGATTTTTTGGTCTCATCTTTCATAAAGACAGTCTACTGGGCACATTTGTGTAATATGCAGTCTGAATTTGGGCATGACATTTTACGGAATCAATTACCTGCTGACAGTAAAGGTTTCCTGTCCTTTTCCCTTCTTCCTACTTCCTAGCATAACAAGGGATTCCAAAAGTGTAAGCCCAGCTCTAGTGCCAATGCAAAGCTATGTAGAAACATATTACCTGTCCAGATGGGGGCTCCTGTGCTACCCTCCTCCAGGACCCCATTGCTGAGGAAGACAACTAAATCTAAAAGTTACACTGAACAGATGGATTTATAGAACATTCATCGATGTATTTTGAAAGATCATGAATAATAGTTATTTTTCTTCCCCTCAACTCTGCAAATTTAATATTTGGTAAGATAATCTATATTATTTCCATTCCATTATGGTATCATATTAATAAAACAGTAAAATGAGAAAAATCAATGAAAATACCCGATAGGAATGGCTCAATGAAGTAAACCTATTAGTTTAATGGAATACAAACACTGCGGCTGTGCAGTGCTACAGACTTGGAATCCCAGACACTCGTCGGGCAGCGGAGCAGGAGAACAGCAAGTTCATGTGGGCGCTGACTAGGGGCAGTTCGAGTCTTCTTAACATGTTGTCTTCTAACAGGTTGTAGCGATAACTAAAGCAAACAACGTTCAGTGAACTTCAGGCAATTCAAAGCAGATATGTTAAGTAAAAGAGAAATGTGTCCAAAAATTAACAGTGAGTAGGACAGGATTATAAAACATTTTTTGATTTAAAATTACTTACTGTGCTTTTCTAATTTTCTAACACATTTCATAAGAACTTCAGTTATTAGAAACATAAAGTGAAATAATAAAAATACTTAGACATTTAAAGTTCAAGCTGAGGCAAGACACCCACAGTTCTCAGTTCAGGGTCTAACTAATTCATGAAGATTTCCTATTTCCTAACATGTTACGGGAAAAGTAATTGAGATTTAAGAAATTTAAATTCAAGTATCCCAAAGTTCAAGTAGTGATATGTAATAAATTTGCTGATGAACTTGGCTTTGATGAGAATTTTAAAAAATCAATCAAATTATTGTAACTAAAAGTTATTTCATAGAATGAGAAAATGTTATATGTATTAAAAACAATTGTATATGATACAGGAAAATTTAACAAAAATAGAAGCCAAATCGCTAGTTACCAACCCTTCCGTTTAGGATAAGCTCTGAATAGTAGACACATGGCTGAGTTTTTCATTATTGTCTCTTTTAATTATTTATCAATTTGAATCAACATGTGACAGAAATTCTTTACCCAGGGCTGGGGTTTA
>PVKA01008559.1:0-34584 GCA_004027165.1 Ctenomys sociabilis
CTAGGTAAATAATTATTGAATTTTTGATATAATTCAGCTATTAAAAAAACCTGTAAATATAATATCATGTATGCACCTTGTACAATACCAAAACGTTATGAAAACAGTTTGCAATGTATTAATTCATCGACTCTGTATGGTTAAGGTGTTTTGAAACTGTCTGATTGACATTTGTATTTTAATAAAATAAAAATAAATGGAAAAAAAATAAAAAATAAAAAAATAAAGAACACTCGCAGAAGTTTTGAGAGGCTATTTTGGTATTTATTTACATAATAGTATAAAATATGCTACCCATGAAAATTCTTTCATTCCTTAGTGCCTACGTGACATTATAGCATTATTTTAAGCAGCCTCCTATTGAGAAACAGACTCATACATTCGCAGTGCATAATATGAACTAGTAAGAGTGACCGATCAGGGACGCTAGTCACATCATTTTAATTTTGAAGATAGACTGGTGAACTGATTTCAAAGAAATTGTCCTTCTTATGCTTGAAGAATTCAATTTTCCTGCCAATAACATGATTATGTTTAGCTTGCATATGGTACTATGTTGCTGTTGGTTTTACATTAATAAAATTTACCCCAAAGTAAAAAAAAAAAAAAAAAAAAAGAGAAGGTAAGTATTTTTTTGAAATCATATTAATAAGTAATAGAGCCATTACTGGCATTCCAGCCCATCTGACCATAAAGTTCATGATGTCTCAACTACCTTATTCATGTCCCAAATATTACACAAATAGAAAAGATGTAGTCCTTTACCCTTACCTAAATGTCTATCAATGTATGAATGTATAAACTAAATGTAGCATATACAAATGAGGGAATATTATCAACCTCTAAAATGGATTAAAATGCTGACATATTCTGCCATGTCAATGAATTAGAAGGAATATATAATTGTATATTATATATTACAATAGTACATATTGTATAATATATTGTATATGAGATATGATATATGCTAGTCACAAAAGAACAGACACTGAACAATTCTACTCACATAGTTTCCTAGAGTACTCAAAACCATAGAGGGAGAAAGTATAAAGATAATTGTCAAGGACTAAGAGGATGAGAGGATGACAAGTTATTATTTAATGGACACAGAATTTCCATTTTGCTAGATGAAGGGTTCCATGAATAGATACTGTAAATTCCTTTAAAACAATGTATATGTACTTAACGCCAACAAACTGTACAATGCAAAGTTATTTACATAGTAAATTTTGATATGTATATTTTTTAATTACATATCCTTATCAGGATGATGGTCAAATGAACAGAATTTAGTGGTGGGACACATGGGAGGCTGCTTCCTAGACTGGCCGACCTGTTCACTGCACCACTGCCTGAGTTTCTAAACTATGTCCTCCTGAAAGTTGGTCTCTCAGGCAAGACATCTGCCATTCCTGGTTTACCTGGGTGTGTCCCCTTGATAATGGAATGGAATGTAGAATGGCTGCCAGATGTCAGGTGTGTAAAAAGGTATGATCTGAGGTTAAGAGAAACAAGGAATAAAGGAGTAGCATGTGCTGCTGAGGTGGGGCTGGCACTTGCGGTCCTGGGGATTAATTACTCAAACCCATCCAGGGCAACCACATGGTGAGAGGCATAGGGATGAAAAGGTATGAGGCATTAGAGGAAAAAATGAAAACCAGAAATCTGAATTTGCAATGCTAGAACCAGAAAGAGAATTTTTCACAAAATTGAACTTGAAGCCTGAACATATATTCATGTGCAATTTAGAAACCCACACAAAAACACAATGCAACACATAAGCACACAAAGCACACCCCAAGACATAATTGTGAAGAAGACATAATGTAATCTTCTGAATGATTTACCTCTGCCATATCCAAAGTTAGCACCCAGATGATTAACTTAATTCTTTGCAATTGACTCTCTGTCATTGTGTGGGCCCATCCTCAGTATATCAAAAAAAAAAAAAAAAAAAAAAAAAAAAAACAAGAGCAAGCCAACAGTACTTTTGACTGAATTAAACTTTTCACATGATTATTTTAAAAAGTATCAGTGAAAATAGAGAATATATTTAAATTAAAATCTGGAAACAAGATGGCATTGAAAGGTCAGAGAGATAGCTCAGAGGACTAAGTGACTGCTTAGGCAAGCACAGGGTCCAGGGTTTGACCCTCAGCACCACATACTGACTGGCCCTGCCCCTGAGCGTGCTGGACCCACTACCAAGACCTAGTGTGGTGGCGCACACCTGTAATTCTGGTGTTGGGAGGGCTGGAAACAGGAGAATCGCTATGAATCTGAGCTATGTAGTGAGATCTTGCACCAATATATATATATATATATATATATATATTGTATATATATAAGTATCAGTGTTTTAGGCACTTTTGAAGTAATTTATGTGTGGAAATGTGAGAGTCAATGTTCAGTTAATTTTCAGAGAGTTTTGTGAAGGAAGGACCTGGCTAGTAAGTGCTTATGACCATGAGGAGAAACTGAGACAAGGGAACTGATCAAAACCACCTACAAAAAAAAAGTTCATTGTACAGTTGTGATTAAATGTCCAATGTCCCAAACTCAAGGATGAGCCTTTTCAGTTGAGTTAGTGCTTTCCCCAAGCACATCACAGAAGACTAGCATGGCTCCACCTCCTCAGCTCCTCAAGCGGGGAAGATTCAAACTAGAACAGGTTTCATACATTTTCTTTGGAGGGGGAAGCAGGTCCCTCTCAAATCTAATTAAACTCAATCTGATGATCCCCTAATTGACCAGATCGATCCTCTAAGCCTCCTTCAAAGGAGACATCAGTCTACTTTGATGTGGTCTGGCCTGTGTCTGGCTCCCATTTCCACTCCAGCACAGACAAAAGCACTGGATTTAGTCTCAGAAAGAAAAATCAGCTTTACCAGAATCTTCTGATGTACTTTCAAGTCATCTTTCTTGGTCTAATCTCATCTGATTCCCACTCCAATACATAACCCACATGTTCATGCTCCAGGGTTAGAGCAGGACAGCAGACATGCCCACAGTTGCACTCTGAAGTAGCATAGATATGTACAGGGTTATGTCCAAAGGAAACTAGCCCTTGAAGAGATGAGCATGTGCTGGCACATGGAGAAATGAAGCAGGACTTGTTACTAATCTTGCTATTTCTTTCTGTTCATCATACTAGTCTTTCTGAGGCAATTCTCAGGCATTTGTTTATTTATTTATTTATTTATTTATTTATGCATTTAGTGGTACTGGGGATCAAACTTAGGAACTTAGCACCGGCCAGGCAGGCCCTTATGCCACTGAGCTATTTCCACAGCCTTTATGGTACTTTAAAAGGGCCAAAATCCAGGATTCCTGTAATTAGACAGATTTCATTGCAATTTCCAATCCAGGCCATCTCCTCATTATGTCTTCCTACTTTTCAGAAAATTGTATCTCAAAGAAAGTTCTGGTAGGGCCAGCTTGATAGCTCAACAGAGTAAAGCGCCTGAGGCAGAGTGCAACTGATCCATGCTCTTGGGGTGCGCTGAGAGGGCAATTGAGACTGGACATGGTGGAGCACACCAGTAATCACACAACTTGGGAAGCTGAAAACAGGAGAATAACTACAACTCCAATCTATATAGTGAGACCCTGTAGACCCTGTAGACTCTCTCCTAAGTATAGAAAAAAAAAAAAGAAGAAGAAGAAAGAAAGGAGAGAGAGAGAGAGAGAGGAACGAAGGAAGGAAAGAAGGAAGGAAAGAAGGAAGGAAGAGATAGAAGGAAAGAAAGAAGAGAGAAAGAAAGAAAGAAAGAAAGAAAGAAAGAAAGAAAGAAAGAAAGAAAGAAAGAAAGAAAGAAAGAAAGAAAGAAAGAAAGAAAGAAAGAAAGTAAGTCCTGGTGATAGGAAATGGGAAGTGATTCTACATTTAAAGTACTTGTTTGCCAGATCCTTGCTTCTTAATTATCTAAGAAACTCTTCAAACACATAGCAACAAGCAACAAATAGTCTCAACAGCCACCTTACAAGTGTATCTAGGGAAGATCTTTAAATTCTGAAATTTACTATAAGTACAAAATGGCAAGAAAACGGAATAGAATTCCACATGCCCTTGTAGATCTCTCTGTCATCAGCTCCACTGTGCCTCTGGGTCATTTCTATCCCCCTATGATTTTCACTATACTTATCAAACTTTTCTGGGTATCCCTATCAATTGTTTACCAACATGGCTATGTCTTAGTTCTATAACACTGCATGTCCCAGAACTAACACCATTTTCAGAAATCTGAAAGCCACCTTGTTCCTACTACTAGGGAAATGTACCCCAGAAATTAAGCTATATGATGCTCCAAGCCAGGACGGTGTTTTCCACCTCCTTAACAGTAGCATATACTGAAAACCTAACTCAATTCAATCAGCTTTTCTCAATCAAGGGTCACTGTCTTAATTACTTTTTCTCATTGCTGAAAAAAATCTGACACATAAAGTTAAATGAGGAAAGATTGATTTGTATTGATTGCTCATACTTTGCATAGGTTTCAGTCCATAATCAGCCGGCTCTAACACAGGATGGCATGATACACAGGTATTGCAGAGAAGAAACAGTAAACTGTTGGCTATAGGTAACAATGTGAGCAAGCAAACCTACAAGGAATAACAATAGCTTCTTTATGCCCCGTTTGCATTCTATCTAGGCCACCTGTCTGAGGGTAGGTGCCAAACCAAGAAGTAGACTAGCTTAGTAATCACATACCCTTAATGCCTGCATAACATGTTCTTCATCCACCCACTTCCCAGAAAGCTCCACTTATCACTGCAAGAGGCTTTGGGGGGATTTCTAAACACAAGCCATAGTAGTGCAAATCCCAAATATTCCAAAATACCACTATGATTTTTTTCTTGAACAGTAGTTCATCAATGTCAGAAAAATCATCTTCAGATCCTTCTCAACTTAAAATAGGCTGTATTTCAATAAATCTAATTTAAATTTAAAACTCATAAATAAATTGCATAATAAAATTTATAAATTACAAAAGCAATTAATACATCTAACCTGTTGCACATTCTAGATTAGCAACACAATATATTGGAGAGTGTCAGTTGTTTTTTCTGTAATCACGTGGTTGACTAGGATCTGCCTAGAATCAAAAAACAGTGGAAAAGATCTAAATTGCTTGGTGCCTTCATATCATTTTCAAGACAAAAAAAAAAAAAAAAAAAAAAAGGAAAGTTGAACCATCACAAGTTGGGGACCATCTTCTTTCCTGCTAGACTGATACAAGTTCCAATGGTTCTGTCTGGTTTCCATATGTGACTTTATTTCTAGGTTGCACTGCAAGGTGTTTCTATATGTGCCTTATCTTTCTTGTCACCTTTTGCTATCAAAGCTTGGAATAGAATCCAAGGCTTTTTCAAGTCCATCAGCTGTCATGCTAGTACAGTTATTAAGTATCTTCTGTCCACCTTCATCCAACTTCCTATTTCGATGGAACATAGAAAATTTTCTCTGTTCTAAAGCTAAGAGACCAGATTGGCTTCTTCAGGCCTGTTCTCTGCCTGATACATAGTGAAGATTCCTCTCCTGGCAATGAAGATCCTGTGGGAGGGGCCCTCCTGCTAGCACTTCAGAGAAGAAGTAGACACACATCTGCTCTGTCCTTGAACTTAGAATTTTTGTTTGTTTTGTTTTCATTTCATTTGCAGCTTATTCTGTTGGGTGAGAAAGAAGAGCAAGATACATAGCCCCTTGTCCAAGATCCATTTCTTCCATTTAAAACTCTCTATTTTATCATTCTTGGCTCAAATGGATTATAAATTGCTATAGTTTGGATGTTGAATGGTGCCAAAGATCCATGTGCTAAAGATTTAGTTTCTACCATGGTGATATTGAAAGGTGGTAGACTTATAGGGGGTAAGACCTAGTGGTAGATCTTTAGGTCATTGGGCTGTGCCCTACAGGGTTAATGTGGAACCCTGATATTGTTTTCTTGTTTCCTGTTTGGCCAAGAGGTCAACAGTTTTCTCTACAACATGTTCCGTTCCATTACTATCCAGTATTCTCATCAGAGTCTTAAAAGCAAAGGGTCTACCCAATCATTGGCCAAACATCTGAATCAAAATAAACTTTTCCTTATAAGTTAATTATCTCAAACATTTTACTATAAGAATAGAAAGTTGACTAATGTACATCATTTCTCTGTTGTAGGAAATATGTTCCCCAGGTTTAATTTCAAGTATTTCTACATTCTACCTGAACAGGCAAGCTTCTCAGTATTGATAATGTTGTCTGGCTAAATATTTAAAGAGAAATTTATGGAAGCAGTGCATAGTGGTGCACAGGACTCTAGAAAGGCTAGAGAAATGATCTTAGAAGTCAAGTGAGATCCCAAAGAGGCTTCAGATCAGAAAACAACCAAACATTGAATAGTTCAGGCCTTGCTACTATGACTGAACATTGTCCCAGGAACTCTGGTTCATTCCCTTCGCACATAGTGTTTGTGGGAGCCATGTGCTGGCCATACATCCACATATTAGCTACCAGATAACAGAAAGCTAGAATATCAAGTATGTGTATCAAGATTCACCTGATGAAAGATCCTCCAAATACCACATGCCTCAGAACTCGGGACAGATGAAAGGAAAGCAATATGCATAGAAATGAGCAAGATTTCTTAAAACGAAAAGCCAATAATTAGATATCTTTGTGTTTTAGCTCAATTCTCTGATTTCCTCTCATTCAGCTACCTAAATAAAAGAAATACACAGTTGAAAGGGATTGTTAAAAAAAAGTGTAATGAGTACTTGCCTCCAAAACATATATATGTATCACATTAAGAGAGCCAAAGGGAAAAAAAATCACATGATCAACTCACTAGATGCAAAAAAGGCTTTTGACAAAATTGAACACTCATTCATGTTAAAAAAAAAAAAAATAGTAACTCCATAGGAAATCAGAATAGATGTTTTTACCTCAATCTGATAAAAGCTACCTATAACAAAACAACAACTTATATCATACTAAATGGACAAAAACTAAAAACTTTCATTTTAAAACTGGAACAAGACAAGGATGTCTACTATCACCATTCTTTCTCAGTATAATTCTGGACACATTATCCAGAGCAATTAGACAAGCAAAAGAAATAAGGATAGAAAAGGAAGAATCAAAATTAGTGTTACTCATGCACAACATGATACTTCAACATAGAAGACCCCAAAAACTTCACCAAAAGACTTTTAGAGTTTTTTTTGTTTTTTATTTTATTTTATTTTATTGTTATTTTTATTGAAGCACAAATATCAGTGAGACAGTTGTAAGATACCTTGACAAGATGGATTTCATAAATTAATACATTGCAAACTGTTGTCATAATGTTTTGGTATCATAGAAGGTGCATGCATGATATTATACTTACAGACATTATACCATATGTCTCTTATCAGTAAATTAAGAGAGTGTAACTGTTTACTTATCTTATTTTTTTACCTGAATTACATCAAAGATTCAATAATTAATACTTTCTACTTAGTTATTTTCCTAGTGGTTGTCCATAGTACTAGAAGCTGACATATTATCCTGTCCAACCACCATTACTGCAAATCTTGCCTCTCATAGAATTATATAGAAGCATGGCGCTATCTATCCCAACTGTACTGTCCATACACACACATCATGATTCTTCCTTTCTATACCCCTTCCTTTGTCTACACCTGTCAAAGATGGGCACTCCATTGTCATTCAACTAATTTAGGTGCCTGAACTCGATAACACAATTCAACACAGTCCAGCATTCCACAACAATAGTGAGTATCTGACAAAGTTGTCGACCATAGCCATTTACAGCTCAACTTATTATTATGGCCCCATGGTGTATACCTCATCTTTATACTTTTCTGCTGGATGGTGAACACCTAGATAGAGCAAGACCTATATACCAACACAAGTACTTTTTGTTTCTTATGAGGTCAGAAAGGTCCCCTCAGGGTTTATCTTGTAGTCCTGTACCATTCTGTAGATCCTTTGTCTGTGTCATCCATGTGGATGAGTCACAGCCAATGCTTGACCAGTTTGCTCTCTGTGAGAGCCTGAGAGAAAGTTTTCTCTCCATGTGACTCTCCCCAGGTACAAAATAGAACTTCAATCTCTTTCCTCTGTGGCTCCATAATCTCCTTGTTCAGAAAATTTGGAGCTCAACTGAGTTTCACGATGTTGCAGTACAGGTTCTCCTATGTCCTGAGTCTTCACTGACCTTGAAAGTCTAGAGCCAAAATGTTGGCTGGTCTTGTGGCTCTTCTATTTCTCCAATTTTGATCTGTGAACTTAGGTTGTTAGCCATCCAGAAGAAAAGCTGATTAGAATGGCATATGCTGCAAGACTTTTAGAATTAACAAGCAAATTCAGTTGTATAGCTGGATTCAAAGTCAACACATAAAAATCAATAGCATTCCTGTAAATACTCACTGAGAAAGAAATTAGAGAAACCATACCCTTCAAAATAATGTCCAAAAAAATGAAATACTAAAGAGTAAATCTAACAAAGGAAGTAAAATAATTATACACTGAAAATGACTGTACTCTGAAAAAAGGAGATTGGTACCACAAAATAGAAAGATATCCCTTGATCGTACATAGGAAGGACCAACATTGTGAAAATGACCATATTCCCAAAACTTTTACTTAATTCAATGCAATCCCAATCAAAATACCATAAGCAAACTTCACAGATCATGAGAAAGCATTGTTAAAATTCATCTGGAAGCAGATGAGACCTAAAACAGCAAAGGCAATCCTGGGCAACAAAGGAAAGGAAGTAGAAATCACAATTCCTGTCTTGAAATTATACCACGAAGCTACTGTGATAAAGTTAGCATGGTACTGGAAAAAAAAAAAAAAAAAAAAAAAAAAAAAAAAAAAAAAAAAAAAAAAAAAAAAAAAAAAAAAAAAAAAAAAAAAAAAAAAAAAAAAAAAAAAAAAAAAAAAAAAAAAAAAAAAAAAAAAAAAAAAACAGATTGGAGAATCAGTGGAAGAGAATAGTACAAACAGACACAACTGCAAACATAATCAGTCACCTTACCTTCAACATGTTCACTGGAGGAAAAAAACAGTCTCTGGTATTGAAAAAACTAGCTTTCCACATGCCAAAGACTAAAGTTAGACTCATGTCTATCACCATGCACTAAACTAAATTCAGAATAGATCAAAAAATCTAAATATTCCAACAGAAACACTAAATCTACTAGAAGAAAGGGTAGGTAAAAACCTTGAATATAGAGGGGCAGACAAAGAGTTCATGAATAAAACCCAAACTGCATGCGAAGTACTTCAAAGAATCCACAACTGATATCTCATCTTATTAAAAAGATTTTACACATTAAAAAAAAAAAAAAAAAAAAAAAAAAAAAAAAAAAAAAAAAAAAAAAAAAAAAAAAAAAAAAAAACCTCACCAACAGAGAGAAAACAATCCCTACAGAGTGGGAAAAAAATCTTCAGTCAACTATCCCTCAAACAAAGGACTTCTATCTAGAACAAATAAAGAATTGAAAAAGTCAGATCCCCCCAAATTCAAAGACCCAGTTGAAAAGGGAGTATCTTAGATGAATATATACTTCTCAGATGAAATACAATTAGCGGGCTGGCAAGATAGCTCAGCGGTCTAAAGCACCTCTCAGGGACCGCAGTTCGATCCCCAGCACCACATGCCATGCCAGCCCCTCCCTACAGGGCGGGCTGAGCTGACACCCCCCCCAGCAAAAAAGAATCCGTGATGTGTAGCGAGACACTGTAATAAATAAATAAATAAAATAAAATAAAAAGAAATGCAATTAGCAAATAAATATATGAAAAAATGTTCAGCATAATTGCTCATTCAAGAAATTCAAGTTAAAACAACACAAATTCTATCTTATCCTAGAAAAAATAGCTGTCACCAGGAAATCAATCAATAACAAATTCTAGATGGGATGTGGGGAGAAAAGAACCCTTCTTCCCTGTTGGTAGGAGTGTAGACTGGTGCAACCACTGTAGATATCAGTGTGGTAATTCCTCAGAAAACTAGAATTAGAGATCCCACCTGACCCAGCTATTCCTCTTCCAGAAGAATTAAAAACATTATACTTCAGCAATATATATATGTACTCCTGTTTACAGCAGCACAATTTTTAATAGCTAAGTTTTGGAAACAACCCAAATGTCTATTAACCAACAGATAGATAAAAAAACATGTGGCATTTTTATACAATGGAGTACTACTCAGCTATAAAGAAGGAACTCAAGAATTTATGGTCTCAACTAGAGACCATACTCATAAGTGAAATAAGTCAGACTCTCATGTGTAAACATCATGTTGTATCCCTATTGTAAGAAACTGAAAGTGTAAATAAGATCCAAAATGTACAATAGATGGGCCAAGGAGCTAGTTCAGTGGAATATGTGCTTGCCTGGCAAGCACAAGGGCCTGTGTTCAATCCCCAGTTCCATAAAAACTAAAAAAATAAATAAATAAAAATGATAACAAAATGTACAGTAGATATTGCAAAATTGAAAGAAACTGCTCAGAAGGATGGAACAACTAAGATAGGGGAACTGAGAAAAAAAGGAAAGACAAAAATACATATATATATATATATGCATGTATATGTACATGCATATATATATATATATACATATACATGCATATATATGTGTGTGTATGTGCGTATATATACTATTGATTTATATTACATTGAAAACAACAGTTTATGCTTATCTTGTTTCATTAATTTTGCATGCCTATAACTGGAAGTCTAAGCAACTACTTTGAAGCCAATGATAAGCAATGTATTAACCATTATTAATTTCCTACTGTCTTGTTTTGAAATTCCATATGTTTTTTATTGTTTATTTCTCCATATTAAAAAATGGGTGTGGTTAGTAAGTCACTCCACTGATTGGTTTGGTCCAGTTTTTGGTAGGATTAAGGGTGTGAATACTACACATACCCCAGGGCAAATAGCCTATATAATATAAGAGACAGAAGCAGTCTTATCTCCTTTACCTCACTTGATTCTGACGTCTTATGCTCACCATGAGCTGGTTCTCTTCTGCATTGTATCTCCACCATGCCATCCTGCCTTGGAAGTAACAGATTGCAGAATGATGCCTCTACAACCTGTGAGCCAAATAAATCTTTCCCTTTTTATCTGAGCAATGAGAGAAAAATAATGAAGTTAATATCCAAAAATAGCTCCTAAACCCTGCTAGACTCCATGGGATGGTGCAGTAATCAAGGCACTTAATTCTCTCACTCTTCCAGCTACTGGTTAGTCTCTCCACTCAGCTGTAGAGTAGCAGTTTGATCTGACATGGTAAGCTGTGAAGCCTGATGGAGGACACACAGAGCACACTGAGGACCAGTTTCATCAGAAAAAGATAGCATAATTAGAACGGCATGAGACTAATCATATCATGAATGGGCAACAATTAAGATTTGTTTGTATTTTGCCAAGTATGCAGGTATTTTTTGCCAACATCCCTGAGCCATGTTGAAGGAGTTAAATACATCCATGATTTCACACTGAGACCTGGAAAGAGAAAAGAAAAATGAAACTGTCTTCCCTCTGTGAGGTTTGCCAATGAAATCAAATCAATTAAAGATGAGTTTGAAAGAAGTAAGACAGGATTGGCGGCTAGATGAATAAACATGAAGAAAGCTGGCAAGCACACATTTGTGTTGGAAGGGGGGCTCCTTGCAATTGTATCATAGGTGTCATCTAAGACTGCTCTCTGCTCTCTAAACTTTGCAGATGTTCTACATACAATGGAGCTTTACCAACTCCCTTCTTTGAGCTCTCAGGCATTTAGCATATCAAATTATTGTAGCTCCTCAAATGCCAAATAACACAATCTATCCCCATGCCAAGCCCTGAGTGTCTCTTCTGTCTTAGTACCCAGCAAATCCTCATGGATTACTGGGAATTGGGCGAAGTTCCATGGAAGTTGTAGCCTCTTGGTAGCATGGTTTTCTAAATAATGATTTTCACAGATAGGAAAACAGAAATTTATTACAAAAAAAAAAAAAAGAACAAAGAGAAATGACAATGCTGGTAGAAGAACAAAGCAATAACTCCTGAAGGTGACTGAAACAGGAACCAAGTACTACTGGAAGATATGAAATTTAGTAAAAAGGAAAAAGCCATAATACAAGAGAAATTTGAGGTGCTCATGACAGACCTAGGAGAAGATGTACATGAGAAAACAGGGTTTTCAGAAATCAAAGAACACAGCAAGTTGGACCCCTTTGTAAATCTAGCCACGCAGCACTGGAGTGGGGTAATTTCAAATGCCTGCACCAACTTGGACTCAGTGTGGCTAGCCTGGTCATCAGGGATCCACCAAGCTCCTTTTGGTTTTCATAGAGATTGTACAAATCTACTTTGGTCCCAGTGAATGGGCTTGTGTTCCACGATGACTGAAAAAGGGCCAGAGGTTGTCAGAACTACCCTCCTCTGGAAAAAAAAAAAAAAAAAAAAAAAAAAAAAAGGGACCTTTTCTACTGTGTGATGAAGGAAATGCATGAGAATGGCCCCTGAGGTGATGGGTAGTTATTTTCCCTTCAGTGAACCTCTGAGACAATCTGCGGCTGTCCTGCCTTGGAGTACTGAGGCTGCTGGCAGGGACCACCATCTGGGAGAGCAGGTGTAGCTGAAAAGCGACACTGACAGGCCTGCAACACACGCACGTGTGCAGGCTGGTGTTTATCTCAATGCTGCAGCTGCTACTATCATATCCTGACTTTGTTTGGTGCCTGTCCACTAGGATCATACTGTGATATTTCAGTGCTTTAATTCTGCATAACCTATCTCCATTGTGTTTTATAGTGTAAATTCATAGTACACAAGACTGCTTGAATTTTGAAAGTGTTTCAAACAGTTGCAGAAACCAAGTTGGTGATCTCTCACAAATTAATGCAGAGATGGCAGCTAAGGTTCCTAAATGGCTTATTAGATCCATCGTGAATTCAGACCAGAGAGCTGACAGATTTTCTCCATCAGCCAATAGGTGTCTGAAATTCCTAATCCTACCAGTTGCAGCCTTATCCTGAGAGAACAAAGAAATTCCCTTGAGCTTCAGCAAAAAAGGAGAGAACATTCTAAAAATCACCTACAGAAACAAAGAAAATACCACTAGATAAGAAAAATTGTCCATGCAATAACATAAAGCTCAGAAATTACAACACTCTGGATTCCAATACAAAATTAAATAATCCTCCTTAATCTATGGCTTGTGGCCAGCATCTGTGCTCAATCCACTCTGGAGCTTCAGGCTCTGGCCGCCCTGCACTGCCCTGAGACTCTTCTGCTTCTGCACTGCTCATAGGGCCACTTTCCTCCATCTATTTGCTCATCTCTGTCTGCTCCCACAGGGTCCCATTTGCTCCTGAGGCCAAGAGACAACTAGCTCCTGACAGGCAGTCATCCTTTTCTCCGAGGTCCCTGCTGGAATCTGGGCCGTGGGGACTCAGAAGCAGATCCCGTGAAATGAAGCCCCGGGCAGCAGCCGCCACTTCCTCCTACACCCTGTGTCCTTTCCAGCCCTTTAATCCAGCCCTCATCCTTTACGTCTCAACAAGATGAGGCTGTGTATCATGAGCAATTCATGATTTTAATCTGTTCTTCGAAACTGAGCATTCACAGACTTGTTCTAAAAGGATAAGTAAAAGGAAATAAACACAAGCAGCTGAAAATATTCTAAAGCACAAACAGAGATGAGAAAAAAAAAAAAAAATGCTAGGGCTTCTAAGAGACACCCAGCCCTCTCAAGCATACACATTGTAAGGAGATTGGAAACAAAGTTTATTTCAACATAAAGTTATTTACTTTATGTTGCTAATAAAATATAAAAGTCTATAAACAAAAGGATAAACCTTGTAAAAAGAAACCTATTTTTAAAGTAGAAACATTTCTTGCATACAAAAAGTGAAGCTTAAGAACTGCTTTTGAACAAAAAACAAAAAAAAAAATGGCAATAGATAAAAATTAATGAAGTAAAGTACAAATGTGAGCTCCATACCCTGAATTCAAAAGAAAGAAATTATAAGATAGCAGATAGGAAATCACAGTAAAGTTTTAACCAAAAATAGCAAGCATTTCTGAAATAGAAAATATAGCAGTGCCCATAGATATAATATTAAAAGAAAATATTTTGATATTTTTAAAATCCAAATCCGGACATAACTTTCATAGTGACTCAGAAATGTCCCTGATAAGTTAACCCCCATTCATCTCCCCTCATTGTGGACTAAAGGTAATATAAGAGAAAACAACCTTCAATGCTGCGTTTGAGGAGGAACTTACTTTATTACTAAACCTGAATCCATCCTGGCTGGTTCATCTTTAATATATTTTTGTTCTAAGATAGAGCCACAGAAACACACCTACAGTATTCTACATGAAGTTTATGAGCCAAAAGCTATTAATCAGTTACTCGGGGCTTAGATCATTTAATCAGTTATTAATTCTCCTAATTGTACTGTCATGCAGCCCGCAAGGTTATTAAGAGAGATTTTAGCACAGACTTAAAATCCAAATATACTAGGTCTATTACATTTCATTTATCTGTCAAAATTATAAAAAGAAATGACATTAGTTTGAGTGACTTTTTTATGTCTATCCAGGTTGCTGGTAACCAGTGTTACTTTTCCTAGATGTTCACAGACATTTTTCCTTGTAATGTGTTTTGTACAGAGTCTCACTATGCAGCTCAGACTCCTAGTGATCCTCCTGTTTCCAGCTTCCCCAGCACTGGGATTACAGGCGTGTGCTGCCACGGGGACTCAGTAGCTGGCTCAGCAGGCCAAGGGGCAGGGCCAGCACGGCATGTGGTGCATGTGGTGGTAGGTATCAAACTCTAATGCCTGAGCTTGCCTCAGCAAGCTTAGTCCACTGAGCTGTCTCTCTGGTCAGACCTTTTTTCTTTAGAAATCAGTCTTATGATCCAGGGAGGTAGCTCAGTAGCTTAAGTGCCTACCTGGAAAGCACAAGTTCCTGAGTTCAATCCCTCGTACCAAAAGAGAAAAGAGAGAGAAAGAAAAGAAATCTTATGAGATAGAGGAAGGTGACTTTTCACCTAAATCTTAAAAGACAAAACAACTGTCCCAGAGAGGAGATGAGGGAAAAGAACTTTTCAGATTGGATAATAAATTAAGCAAAATCAAGGTGGAATAAAAACACGATTTTGAGGTAGTCAAGCCTGTACTTCTCATTTAGACTACAACACAAAGGTGGGGATGTGAGTTCTTGTGTGAAGACTGTTGGTTTCTGCAAAGAGCTGGAGAAACAAACACTTAGTAGGACTATCTAAAGTGTACTTTGTGGCTTTGGGGATCATGTTAGAATAGACATAAAACTTTAAATTTACCTACAGATATTTTAAGCATGTAAACAGTTACATATCAACTTGAGCCTTCCCTATAATTACTTCCTAAAGAAATAATGAAATTTACAATGACAAAATTTAATTGGGAACACATTCTTAAGATTGTAGACAGAAAAATAAAAGACACAAGAATTTTCCACTTAAGGAATGACTTCCCTTTACTAAGTCTTTTTTTTCCTCAAGTTGAACTTGTTTCCCATGCACTAGATGACTTACACACAGAGATTTCACGACAAAAATAATAGAAAGCATCTGTAAAGTAATTATGGGTCCTCTCTGACTGACCAGAAGCCATGCCTCACCCCATGCTGCCTTCCCAGAGGTCAAAGATCTTCTGTCTAGTACGAGAAACTGGAAATTTCCAAATATTCTCAGAAAACACTCGAATAGTTTCAGACAGTTTTTGTTGATGCTGTCCACGATAAGATGGAAATTTTCTGAGGATAGTGTGATAAGCTTCGTGTAAGCAAGACATGGCTAATGGCTTAAAAAGTGGAATTCGAGTGCTTCCTGAAGAAGCCATTGTAGTGCACTATTCCCTTGACAAGGTTAAACTGCTTATAGATTCCTTAGATAAGATTTCAAAACAGCCAGCAGAATTTAGATCCAACTCTAATGCCTCAAGACAAAAATGACAGAAAATAGCAAACTAAATAGGCAGAAAGCAAAGAGCTCCTGACATGCAAGATACTTTTCTTATACATTCCTCCACTGAGGACTAAAATGAGTACCAGGTAAATGGTTTCAGTAAGTTTTATCCATAAAACTGGGCAAGCGATGTCACATGATCAAACTCAACTCCAGTTTTCACCTAAGTTGCCTGTGAATGTGAAGCCCAGTTTTTGAGCTTCCAATAGTACTATTGTGTTTATTACATGGCCATCATCACTGAGCAGGTCTACACTTGGGCTCTTAGACACAATAACCACGGGTGTGGTGATGACTGTGCCAAGTGAGACACACTGGAAAGATTAAGAGATGCCTGTAGGCTTGTGCTTCTGCTGCCAAATGCCCCTTGAACTAACCACCTTAACTCCGGGCATCAGGAGCTTACCTCTCTGGAAACTGCCAAGTGGCAGGCAGAAACTCATCCTGACATTATTTGAAGGCCTTGCTGGCTCCAATTTTTTAAAAATAGTAAAGGTCCTAGAAAAATGCAAGTTCCTATTTTCACAGGATTTCTCAGGCTGTTTTATAGTTTCGAAACACAAAGTGGTGCGTAGGACTACAAGAGCAGAACATGGTTAATGCTATGAGAAAAAAAACAATTCTCAGGGCTTTCAGGATAGCTCAGTTGTCTAAAGCACCTGATTAGGCAAAATCAGTCAGGGGCAGGGGACTGCAGTTTGATCCCCAGTACCAAACTAAATAGGCAGAAAGCAAAACATGCCACCCTAGACCTGCTCTCAAGGCAGCCTGAGACAGGCAAAAATAAGAGTGAGAAACTTAAAAGTCATCTAGTCCAGAAAGCCCTTTAATAGATAAGGAAGTAGAGACTCGGATAGGGAAGTAACTGGTAAAGATTATGGTGGTAGTGGTAGTGCAAACAGTCTCCTGGTGCTCTGTGCTGTGTTGACTTCTTTGTCTGTACTTGAAGTTTTTTAAAAAGGGAAGAAGCAGAGTGGATAAATTCTACCACTTAACATTCCCGGAGGTTTTTCCCGTCTGACCCAGATACACTGTCTTCCACATTTCCAGTTCTTCTAATTATGTTGATAAGTGTAACATTTTCTTCCTTCATAGATTGCCCAGACTCAAATCACCTCCTCCAATCCTCTCCTTTGCTATTTGGAGTAAATTAGACTACAGGGGATGAGATAAATCCATGTCACGTTCTAAGAAGGGTTGAAGGCCAGGGGAGGAACACTATGGCTTGGCTACGGTCAGTGTGTTCCCCAAGGATTCGTGTGTGGGAAATCTGGTTTCCCAGTGTGGTGATGATAAGAGACAGTGGGACTGTTAAAAAGTGGGGCTGAGTGGAAGGTCCTTAGGTCATCAGGACACCCCCTCAGAAGATTGTCCTACCCCAAACTGTCTTCTAGTCTTACCATGTGACCATTCCTTCTTGCTCATGCTCCCACTACAAGGCCAACTGCAGTGATACAATATGGAAGAGGCAAGGAAGGGGACTATGCAGAGCTGTGCCTGAAAATAAAAACTTCCTTTAGAATGGACCCAGTCTCAGGAATTTGATTATAGAAATAGGAAAAGAGTAATACACCATTACACAACTCTTCTTATAAGCCTCTTCTTCAGCTACACTGCTATCATATTTGATGTAGTTATTTGATGAACATCTATTTCCCTTCTTAAACTATAATTCTAAGAAAGGACTAGTTATATGTTTGATCACTAGAGTATGATTCAGGACATAGATAGCCTGGACACAAATAAAGTGCTCAACAACTGTTTAACTAATTATAAACAAATAAATTAATAAAATCCAAGGTTATGGGAACCTCTAAAAGAATATGACATTTGCCAATAAAGCTCTTAACTGTTCACTCTTCTGTTCTCCAAACCCCACAGCCAACACACACAAGAAAATCCATGAAAGATTGATTCCAACTTTTCTTTTTCCTCAAAGTCATTGTTGAGGTTCTTTTTATCTAAGACTGATTCCTTCTAGGTAATTCACCTAATGAAAGCCACTGACACTTAGACATAAATTAACAATTGGCTGGAGGTAGACAAGTGTGTGTGAACCACCGAAGGACTCTCCAGAATGAAACCTGGCTTGGCAAAACAAGAGTTCAGAGAAGGTGGGTCACAGAACTAACACTGTTTGGGCTGTTTTTCTCACAGCTAGCAAATCCTGCTCTGACTGTGCAAAAGTGTGTGTTGCAAGTGCTCACACATGAGGAAGAGAGAGAAATAGAATGCCAGAGACTAAAATAGACTTCACAGTACTCACCAGTCAAGTCTCCCACCCCTACCCACACCCTCACCCTCACCCTCACTTCCTCTATCCTCTACAGTGTGTTTACTATCACAGCCTGAACTGCTTCTGGACACATGAAAGGAGAGGGTTTCAGGAGTTTCTTCGATTTCTCAATTCAACAACTCATTCAGGGCAAGAACACAACTAGTTTGAGGAGTGTAGGGATTATATCTTCCATAAAATTCTTGTAAAATTCAGCTGTGAAGCCATCAGGACCTGGGCTTTTCACCTGGGCTTTTCTTTGTCGGCAGGCTTTTTATTATGTTCCATATTTCATTGGCTAGTATTGGCTTATTGAGAGTTGTTATATCTTCTTGATTCAGTTTTGGTAATTTGTACCTTTCAAGGAATCAGTCCATTTCTTCTGTGTCTTCTATTCTGTGAGCATAAAGATTCTCCAAGTAACTATTGATAATCTTCTGAATTTCCACTGTGTCTGTGATGATTTCACCCTTTTCATTCCTTATTGCATGTACTTGAATTTTTTCTTTCCTCTTTTTGATGAAGTTTGCTAAGGCTTATCAACTTTATTTAGTTTTTCAAAGAACCAACTTTTTGATTTGTAGATTAAAATGAGGTATATAATGTGGGGCCATAATAATAAGTTGAGCTGTAAATGGCTACAGTCAACAACTTCTTCAGATAACTCACTATTATTGTGGAATGCGGGACTGTGTTGGATTGTGTCGCCGAGTTCAGGCACCTAAATTGGTTTAATGACAGTGGAGTGCTCGTCTTTGTCAGGTCTAGACAGAAAAAGAAAGGGTATACAAAGGAAGAAACATGATGTGTGTGTATAAACAGTACAGTTAGGATAAATATGCCGTGCTTCTGCATAATTCTATGGAAGCAAGATTTGTACTAATAGTGGTTGGACAAAAAATTCAAGTATGGCTTCTAATACTGTGGACAACCACTAGGAAGATAACAAGGTAAAAGTATTAATTATTGAATCTGTGATATAATTCAGCTATAAAAAGTAAAATAAGTATATAGCTACACTCTCTTAATTCACTGATTAGAGGCATCTACTATAATAATGTATGTAAATATAATATCATGCATGCACCTTGTACAATACCAAAATATTATGAAAACAGTTTGCAATGCATTGATTTATCGAATCTGTCCTGTTAATTTGTCTTGAAACTGTCTCATTGCTATTTGTTCTTCAATTAAAAAAAATAATTAATAAATAAATAAAGCACAACTAGGCCAAGAAGTAAAAGTAAAGGAGGTACTTTGACTGCCTTAGAAAGAAAGAATAGATTGCTAGATGTTTTTTAAACCAGTATAATTTCTTGCTTTTTTATAAAGATTGTATAGTAAGAATAAATTCTGCTGCAAAAGTAATTGAATAAAGATGTTTCCCAAAGCATCAAATAATAACTAATTTCTCTTGAGCTTACAATTATGTGATTTTCTTTATAGAGTCAGAATTTACTTTCAAGAGAGGAGAACCTCCTAAAGTTTTTGACATCTATTTGGTTCTCAATTTGCAAAGCAGAAATCAATTTTAAAAGCTTCACTATTAGAAAATGGTTTTACAATTAGAAAAGGTGATGAATTTTCTATTAAACATATCTTGTTTCCAGCCTAGTCCAGGCACTAAGTAATAGTGTGACTTTGGCCAACTCACAGTCATCTCTCAAATGGACAATGACAATATCCACCTCCAAGAAGTGGTTTTGGGACAAAACAAGAATGCCTTCTATGGTTTCTGATACAATGGTTGCCATTTAATGAATGGTTCCTACTCAGACAGGAGCAGAAAGCATACCATTTTAATCCAATATTTATCAATAAGTCTTCCCTTAAATGTGTGTGTATAGAATGGAATTTAAATTTTAATGTATCTTTTTACTTACAGCAGCTTCCCACTGATTTCATCCCATACCAGAGAAGTAGCAAAGGCAGCTGTTACAGATCCCTACTTTAAGTTTAAGAAATTAAGGGTTAAACAAGTTAAGCCAGGCAAGAAAGAAAAAGCAGAAATGAAATGCAAATGGAGGAATCCTGAGTATTCCAGGTACCACTATTTCTATGCCTCCAAGTTGCATAGTTTCTAGGTAAATAAATTTGAGATGCCCAAAAAACCAGCACAGGAAATACTCTCAAGATATAAATTCTTTTGCACAAGAGGCTACATTCATAGGTCCTCTGGAAAGGGAAAACTTACACAAAAGCTAATAAATGGACTGTTGAAAATCCAAGTAGCTCAACAAACAGCAGCCAATCACAAGATAATGAATAAAATTAAATAGTACATTGAGCTTCCAGATACTTTATGGATAACAAAAATTATCCAAAGAAATACAAAGAAAACAACAATAAAAATTTTCTGATGCTTATGGGCTGAGTTATGACATTTTATTATGAAATTGCATCTTTCTGATTAACCACATTTGACATGCCAACTCTTGAGTGAAGAAAGACAAAGACAGGTACACAGTTCCTCATCAGGAAGCCCCAACTTTACTGAGTAAGATTCTTGCTTAAATTAGCATCAGAATTCATTTTGTACAATATAAGGTTATCCCACATAGTATGGATATTCAGAGTTCTATTTCAAAAATGTTACTTACTCTTCACTGTGCCCCAGCAGCCCCTACCTGGAACATCATGTAATATAGATTCTTTATTGTCTCTGAAGTATCTCATATATTTTTTTTCTGATTTTTGAGACAGGGTCTCACTCTGTAATTCAGGCTGGTTTTAAATTCATATTTATCCCAGGCCAGCCTCAAAATCATAGAGATCCTCCTGCCTCAGTCTCCCTTGTGCTGGGATTATAAGTGGTACTAGCGTGGCCCATTCAAATATTTTTAATTTTTAAGCCTTTACAGCTCTGAAATTTTGGTAAGAACTTGCAGAACTGTATTATTATTTCCATTTTAAAAAAGACTGTGATTCAATCTCTATTTAATTTTTAGTCCGTTTTGCACCTAATATTAATCTCTAAGTAAAGATATTCAAAAAGTAGAAAATTCTGCTATACAAAAAAGCCATATGATAATATTTTAAGACTCCTTTTATGGTTGGAAAAAAACCAAGGATATGTCCATGAAGCCAAGAGAAATTAAATCATATATAGAGTTCCCAAGGTTACCTCTTAATAATTGTAATATGACTGCAAAAGAACATGCTTTATCAAATTGTATTGTTGAAACCATTGAGTTCTGATGTAAGAGAAAGATCCCAGCCAAGTCATCTGAATGGTGTTCATAAAGACATCCCAGGCTATTCGCCTACATTTTCATCTCTGCCTTGATGTGTGCCCTGGGATCAGCCAAGGAATCCAGACCTCTCTTCTCTTGGATGACTGCCTACAGCACTGGCTGTAGAGGAAAAGAGAAAAGTTACATCCTGAAAACAGCAACATAAAAAGATCAAACAAACCCACAAAATTCCTGTTTGAGGAAGATTTTTTAAAAGAGTTATGAGGTCTCAGGGCAGGATTTAGGTGACTTTAAGGTTTGCACAGCCCTGAATTATCTTGGATTGTCACATGAAGACGGGCTAGGCACAGCCACCTAATGTTTTGCTGAAAATCTTCTGCTTCTGAGCAAATTATTGGCTTCAAGCTTAGAAACAGGGAACCAATCATGAGGGGAACCAAAGCCAAAAAAAGAAAGGGCATCTTGGGTGGCAAGCAAGAAAAGGATGAAGGAAGCAGTATCTCAGTCAGGTTTGTGTGGCTATAACAAAGAACCTAAGTCTGTGTGCTTTACACAGAGGCTTATTAGACCACAGGTTGAAGCCTGAAAGCTCAGGACAGGCAGGACACATCTGTTCAACTTCTCATGAAGCCATCTGGCTATGTTATAGCATAGTAGATAGGATCAAGGGTATGTGCTGGGAATAGTAAGACAAAAAGACATAAATTAGGAAGGGCCCCAGCTCACTTTCTTAACAATCTGCTTTCATGGGAACTAACCCATTCTTACACATTCTTATCCATCTCTGCCATACAAACTTAAACCATTCATGTGGATGAAGTCCCTCTGACCTAATTAGCTCCCATAAAAACCCACCTCTTAAGGCTTCTAATGACTCAACACTGCCACAATGGGGATCAGTTTTCCAGTATAGGAAGCCTTGTGAGAGAAAACATCACCACTATATCCTGAACTGAAGCTAAAGATGAATCCTGCCATGAATACCCACTCCATCTTCCAATACATAATCAGCCTTTGGAAAAAGTATCAGTGATATTTCCTCTGCATAAACTCTTACCTTCTCTCTATCTGCTTAGTTTCAACCCATTCTTTACTCTCAAGCTAACAGTGGCTTCCTATGGAAACCCCAACTTGCTCTTGTTTTAAATCAGGTCTTCCCCAATATCACGCACAACTTCTTGAATCCTCTAGCATAGCACTTACCTCACTTTGTTAAAATTGTTTTGCTTTATTTTTCTACTATCCCTGTTAGCTATAACCATTTAAAGACTGGGGCTATACCCTTCAGTATTATATTCTCAGCACCTGTTATAATGCCTAGCCTACAGTAAGCATTTCATAAATGAATGAAATCGATTAGTAAATTGGTCCTTAACTCCTTAGATTTTGTGATGCAACTAAGACATTTCTGGGAATACAAAAGACGGTTACATCCTAGAAGAGCTAGGAAGATATATTAAACTAGATGGTAGGCTTTAAATGATGACTAGAACTAGAGAATCAAAGTGTTTTTCCCATTGTAAAACAGGGGAAAACTTGGAGTGTGGCAAGAACATATCTGTATTCTTTAAGGAGTAAAAAATGAACTTAGGTTTACTTCAGCACATGATTTATGGGAAGGAATGAAGGAAGAAAATGCAGAAATAAAAATTACAAACTAAGATCCTGTGACATTAAGAGCAGAGAAGTAATTTGGCCCTAGAGGCAAATGCACAACAGAATTACAGGGAAATTGACAGGAGGTGTGAGAGCCAGTTGGGCAATGGTTTGGTAATCAGGCAATGAAGCCATAAGAGTCTGGACTAGGTAAGAATGGAAATGAAGAGAGACAGTATTTAAAAAATGTCTAGACTGGGTGATCATCTAGATATGTCCAAGAGAAATAACAAGGTCTAAATAAGAAGCTCACCTGAAGAAAGATCAGAAGAAATAACAATTATAAGTGGTACTTGCTGAATGTGTGCCACATGCCCAGGGAATTATTTAAGTTTTATGATAACTCTCTTAGGTATTATTTTTGTGTTTTACTATAAGGAAAATTAAACACCAATATTTGAAAGCTATTGCAGTCACAGAGGCAGTAGTTTTCAAACAACAGCATCTTCTGGTACTTTGCAATGGGAAGGGTATGTTCTAAGATTCCCCTTTCACCTTAAACTTATTATATAACAGTTCTAAATGTAGTTCTGCTGTTTAAATGTTTGACTTCTTTCTAAAAAAACAAGTTTTAAAACTACAGAAATAATTAATAGTGATTAGGAAATACAATGGAGATTTTGGACAGAACATTTCACTTACGTTAACAGAATTTGGTATTAGTCAATGAGAGGGAAAAGCAGATAATCTCAGTCTTGAGCTCAAGAACTCCAAACTGGGTAACTTAAATTTAACTAGGACAACATAAAGAAAAACGTTTATGAAAGAAGACCACTTTGGGGCTGGGAAGATGGCTCAGTGGAATAAGCACTCCCCTGACAAGTGCAAGGGCCTGAGTTCAACCCCAGTTCCATAAAATAAATAAAAAAGCAAAGATGACCACTTTGGTTTAAATTGAGTGGAGTTGAAGTTACTACAGGAAATTCATAAAAATAATTAGTTGGAAATACATATTCGTACCAATGTAAAGATGATGGAACAGTCATTGTATTGGATAAAACACCAAGGAAAAGATGAAAGAAGAAAAATGAAAAGATGGGGCCAGGGAGATGGCTCAGTAGAATAAGCACTTCCCTGGCAAGTGCAAGGGTCTGAGTTCAATCTCTGGCTCCACCAAAAAAAAAAAAACCAATCAATGAAAAATGCTCAAGAAGACTAGCATTTGACTCATGTAGGACCAATAAATATTGCTTACAATGAGATTATGAGAAGAAAAGATAGTAAGCAGACAAAAAAGGAATAGAGGAGCAGTAACAAAATAAGGTGTGTTAATGCACAAGGAAAGAAAAGATTTCAAGAATGGAAGAACTAGCAGTGTCAAATATGGCAGAGCTCAAAGAGGATAAAATCAATTAAAGCAGAGATTTAAATGTGACAATAAGAAGGCCATTGTTGACTGTAGTGGTTGATACTTTGTGTCAACTTGCCTGGATTGCCTCATGGGTGCCACACACTGGGCCGAGGGGGCCATGTCCTACTCTAGGGCTCAGAGTGCCCTCCCCCAGAGTGACTCAACACAGAAAGAAAATATAAAGGAGTTGAGGAAAGATCAGTGTTCCACTTTCTTGGAGGAACTTCAATCTTTGCAGTCAGCTTAGACTTCACCTCCTGGCAACCAGTGCACTCTTTGGCCTCTGGCTCGGATCCTTCAACTTTCTGTCTCAGGCTCTTTGGTTCCATCCCAGATTCTTCAGCCTTCTGTTGAAGACCCAATGGCCAACAGCCTTCCATTGCAGACCCAGCATCTGGCTGATATAGACTTGCATGAAATCACTGCAGTGACCTTCAAGCCTTGGAACTGAATCTTTAAGTCTCTGGTGTGCAGATGCCCTCTGCATGCTTTCTTATCTGATTCTGTGACTGTACATCTTGTGTTATAGCTGTTCTTTGTAATATATCTGTTCCTCTAGTAAAACCCTGACTAATACACTAACCTTCCCATAACTATTTTATGCACATTTCTGAAATAATAGATCATAGACCAGTCACTGGTTGTTAATGGTGAGCACAACAAAATGTGCCTCTGAATTTATGGAGTTTATAGCTTAGTGAGAAAGATAGACATTAATCAAATAATCATACAAAATAAATATAAAATAATAATTAGGGTCTAAGAAGAAAAGCACCCCCCAAGCCATAGGATTCTATGCTAGAACTGAATCTTGTCAAGGCAGGGTTCCCTAGACAAATGATGCCTTAGTTAAGATGATAAAGATGAGTGAGTCATAAAAGTGAAGCACTTGTGCAAAGAATGATAGTAGAATCCCAAGATGTGCTTGAGAGACTGAAAATCCAGGATGTCTAGAGCACAGAAAGAAGAAAGGAATAAAAGGTAAGAATACAGCACTCCATTTGATAAAAACAAACACGACTTGACATAAATAATTGGATAAATATTAGCAATACCCCACTGTCATCACTAGATCAACTAGACAAAAAATAAAATCAACAAAGATATATCAGAGTAGAAATAAACCTTTGAACAAATGGCTTAATGTATATCTACAGAGTGTTCTTCCCAACAAAAACAGAGTACACATTCTTCTCAGCAGCACATGGAACTTTCTCCAAGATAGACAGTGTGCTTGCTCATAAAGCGTATGTAACTAAAGGCAAAAGAACTGAAATACACTATGCATATAATCAAATCATAGCACAATTAAACTAGAAATCAATGTCAAAAAACACAGAAATTATGTATATTCATAGAAAATAAACAATACACTCTTGAATAATCAATGGGTCTTGAAAAAAAATCAAGGAAGAAATTACACAGTTCCTAGAGTCAAAAGAATTTGCCAGAACTTACGGGACACAAGAAAAACAAGTTTCCTTCTCTAAAAGGGAAGTTTACAGCTGTGAGAGCCCACATTAGAAAAGCAGAGCAAGAACAAATAAATAACTTAATGATGCATCTCAAGGTCCTAGAAAAACAAAAAGGATCCAAATCTGAAGCTAGCACAGGAAGGGAATTATAAAGGTTAGAGCAGAATTAGTGAAATTGTGACTCAATAAATATAAAGAATCAGTGAACTAAACAGCTGGTTCTTCAAAAGAATAAACAAAATAGACAAATGCTTAAACAATCTTCCTTAAAAAAAGGCTCACATTAGTGCAATAAGGAAGGAAAAAGGTCAAATCACAACAGAAAAGTGCCAAAATTCAGACTATTGATAACTACTTTGAAAATTTGTGCTCTAATAAATTGGAGATTCCAAAAACATGGAAAGTTTCCTAGGAATGTATAATCAAAAAATTGAATGAATAAAACATAAAACCCAAATATTCTGATATCAGCCAAGGAATTGAAGCAGTAATAATAATAATAATAACCTTACCAGATAAGAAAACCCTGACCTGATTGATCTACTTTTGAATTCTACAAGAACTTTAGTAATGATTTAATCTCAATAATCCTCAAACTCTTTAATGAAATTCAAAAGGAAGTGGTACTTCCAAAGTCATTTTGGAAATTTATTACTGTCCTGATTCCAAAATCAGACAAGGACACAACAACAACAACAACAAATTTCTTTAATGAATGTAGATACAAAATTCCTCAACAAGATAGTGGCAAACAGAATACAATGAGTAATCAGAAAGATCATACATAATGACCAGTAAACAAAAAATAATACCAAGAATCAGAAACTAAGAGTATATAAATGTATAAACTTGTGCACAGCAAGGGGAAACAGCCAAGAGAGAAAAAGACACTCCCCAAAGTGGGGGGAAATTTCATAGCTGTTCATTGGACAGAAGATTATTCAAAAAAATTAGATTTCCCCAAAAATAAAAATCCAATCAAAAAAAGAACTGAAATAAAGCCACTTCTCAGAAGAAATACAAGTAAACAATAAATACACTTAAATGTTCAATACTTTGAACTGTTATTAGATATAAATTAAAACAACACTGAGCTTCTACCTTACTTCAGAAAAAATGTCTAGTTACAAGAAATCAAATAATAGTAAATGTTAGCATGGCTACAAGTAAATAGAAACCCTTCTATGTTTCTGTATGTAAATTTTTGAAACCACTACAGAAATTAATAAGGAGATTCCCAAAACTCTAAAAGCTAGAGATTGTATGTAATGCAATCATTTCCTTTCTACATCTTCCTAAATGAATTCAAAGAATACATGCACTTTCATCTTCACAACAGCACAGTTCATAATAGCTAAATTTTCAAAACGACCTGTATGTCCTTCAACAGATGAAAAAGGGTAAAGTAAATTGTGGTAGTTATATGTAATAGATTTGTACTCTGCCATCAAGAAAGATAAAGTTGAGTCATGTGTAGGAAAATAGATGTATCTTGAAAATACAATGTTAAGTGAAATAAATCAGACATACAAGATTAAATACCACATACTTTCTCTTATATATGAAACCCAAAACATAACTAAAGAACAAAATAAAAGATAGCTAATAGGAAATAGATAGATCTTTTTCTGAAGGAAATAGGACCAAGAGATGGAGGGAAGAAAAATGGAGAAGAGGATGAAAAAATAATTAATGTGTGTTATGAACAAGTACTAATTCCTGGCATGGAACACAATCTTGAGTGAGAAACCTAAAACATAAATACATGAGTAAAATAAAGAAGAGATGGTAAGAAGGCAAACTTTTTGGAGATGAAGCAAGGTATGTGAGGGGGGTTATTAGAGACATAGATAAGGGATTGAAAATGGTCAAAGTGTGTCACATAGATTCCCCCAATGTGGCAGCAATTCCCCCAAATGAACATAACTGTTATATATGGCAAACATATACTAATAATAAAATTACTAAAAAAGAAGAGAAAGAGATACTAGGGTGATATACAAAAAGAAAAAAGAAATGCAAAGACACACTGATGGGGACTCATACAAACCAGAAGAGAAGCCTCTGGAGTACCTGAGCCTGCTGATACCTTGATTTTAGACTTCCAGCCTTCAGAACTATAAGAAAGTAAATTTCTCTTACTTAAGCCATACTGACCCTAATATTTTCCTGTGGCATCCTAGCACACAAAATAGTATTTTGAACCTAAAAAGTGATATATCTTATATGGTAAAGTTTTCCAGGGTCAGAGGTCAAATCAAGAGGACCTCAATTTAGAAGCTAAAAATGTAAAGGAAATTTATTTTCAGAAACTTTCTAAAAATGAATGCCCCTAGTTTCTGCCATTTCCTGAGTATCAACTTTTCCCAGTTTTTTATTTTTTCAAGGTTTTTATATGCAAGAATGAAACCATTACACCATGTAATTTATAAGTATGGATTATTTTTCATAAGAGCTTGGCCAGCCCAGATTTAGAATGTCCTATGGCTGATCCTGAATGTTCTCCTTTGGCTCCTCCTCTAGCACTGAAGGATCTCCCTTTCATACTCCCTATCCTTTTAGAGAAAAATATTATTGTGCACTGTGCATGCACACAGAGATTAAAAGTTGGTCCTAAAGGCTGGGCTTCCAGAAAATTATCTTTAAATATATAGTTACATAGATGTGTTAACTACTTGTATTTGTATGACTTTAAAGTAGTCAAAGGAACCTCCCTGGTTCTCTACAAAGTAGCTTTTGCTTTCTAGATGATTTTATAAATCAGGATTAGACACCTTTATTCCATCTCCAGAGAGCACAAAGGGGAAATTATGCAAAATTTGCATAATTATGCTAAAGAGTCTGAAGAAAACAGATGTTGCTTTTGCCTACACTTCACTCTGCCCACCTTCCCTGCGGAAGCCTCTACCATCCCTAGAGTGCCTGTTCTTAGCTTTAAACTGGTAGTTCCCTATTGCAATTCTCAATTCCAGTTATTTAAGAACACTGGCATTATATCTACAGTTCCCTACTAGATATTTTCACTGATATGGCACAAATTAGTTTGTCACTAATCAAACTCATCATTAGGTTTATCAATAACATTTGGGATTCCTGTGTGTCAGAAAGCATCCCATCACATATACTTACCTGTTCTTTTCCAAGTATATATAGGATTCTTTATTTTTAAAGTCCTTTACCTTTGCAAAATGAAAGTCTCATCTGAAATACATTTTTCCATTTAATCTATTTTTTATTACTGAAATGCCTTGCCTTTAATAAGCATGCTAAATTCTACTATTTCTCTTTTTTTAATTTCAGAAGCTGGAAGTTTAATTTTTTATGTTATAGAAAAAAGGTACAACAATTTAATAACAAAGTAAAAGAATAACAGTAATTCATACATGGCACGTTATCTTTGAAATAGTGGTGGGCTGGGGATACAGCTTAGTGGCACAGTGTTTGCCTGGGTAGCTGCTCACAGTACATGATGTGGGCATAAAAATTGCTTCATTCAATATTAGCACAAACCTCTTTTCAGGGAACTCAGAGATACTGATAGTAGTACTGACTTGCATTTTCCCCTTCCTTTCCCCTTTCACCCATCCTAGTTCCTTTTTCCTTTTTTTTTTTTTTTTTTGAGAAACAAATAACAATGAGACAGTATCAAAACTGATTGATAGAACAGTTTCAATAATTAATACATTGTACATTGTTATCTTCTTAGTGGTTATCCATAGTACAAGAAGCAGACAGGATATCCTGTCCAAACACTATTAATATAAATCTTTCTATTCATTGAATTAAGTGAAAGTAGTTGTATATCTAACTATTCTGTATATACAAATACAAAATTGTCCTTCCTTTGCATCCCCTTTTTTTGTTTAGTCCTGTAAGAGATGGGTATTCCCTCAGCATCTAAATACTATACATGCATGAATCAGTACAACAATCCAACACAGTCCAGCAGTCCACAACAGTAGTGGGTTAGCTGCAGAAGTTGTTGACTTGAGCCTTTCACAGATAAGCATATTAATATATATATATATATATATATATATATATATATATTTTATATACCTCACTATTATATACCTCACTATTATACTTTTCTGCTGGATGGTTAAAACCAAGATAAAGCAAGACTTATATAACAAGAAATGTAACTTTCTACTATTTCTCAATAATCATTTTTACACAGAGAAATGCATTTTAGACCTTTGACACATCCTATGAGTACATGAGATTTTATATGCTCAGAAACAGTTTTGAAATGAAGAAAGTTTATTTTGGCTTTAAAACTTAATATTAAGTTAAATTTATTAAGGTTACCAAATAAACACCCAAGTATGACCCAATGAGGAAAATACTCTGTCATGAACCAAAGATTTTGATTGACCCAATTCTAAGCACCTGGTAACTACTTCTAAGTAAACAAAGATCTTCATTACTCTTTGTATTTTCAGGTGTAATTTTCAAATATTATTATTCAAATAATCGTAAATATACCTATTCCTCCTGTCTCACTGTAACTTTGTATCCATTAACCAATCTCTTCTTATCCTGCCTCCTCAGTGTCTAGTAACCACTACTCTCTCAACTTCTGGCAGTTTAACTTCTCTTTTTTAATTTTACTTTTTTAAAGAGAGTACAAATTAGAATTAAAACAGAAAAAAAATACAAAAGATACAGAATTTCACTTAACAAAGTAATATGAATTTCATTGTTTGTTATAATACATAGTGTTGGCTTCCAACCAGTTATTCTTATTACCAGATATACGTTTCTAGATTCCATGTGTGAATGAGACAGTCAAATTCTGTCCTTCTTTTCCTAGATTATTGCACTTAAATTAATGTCCTACAAGCTCATCCATGTTGTTGAAAATGACAGGGTTTCATTCTTTTTTATGGACATATTCCATTCTGTTGCCCTGTCTTACTCTCTGTATTTGCATAGTAAGCACTGAAATTGTGAGGTCCTCCAAGCTTTTCTTTAGTGGCATAGTTGCTATTCTAAATTTGTTTCCCCTCCATATAAACTTTAGAATCAATCTGTTAATATCAAAATAGCTTCAGGAATTTAATTTGTATTGGGTAGATCATATGTCATATTGGGAAGAATTGATATATTAGCAATCCAGTCATGAACACAGAGTATCGCTCCATTTACTTAAACTGCATTCAATTTCTTTCATTAGTGTTTTGTGGTCTTCAACATACAGGCTTATAGATAATTAGATTTATAGCTGACTAATTTTTAGGATGCTACTATAAGATCATTGATGTTTTTATAATTTCAAAATCCAGTCATTTATTACGATTATAGGGAACTGACTTTGGATTCTTGACTTTGTAGTTTGCAACCCAGTTATGCCTACTTTTTTAGTTCCAGGAATCTTGGCATTGGTGTTTTGAGACTTTCTACACAAATAACCAGCAACATAGTGGATTTTCTGAGACATGTGACATTCTCTAACATTCCCCATGTGAGAATAACACAATCTGTTGGAAAAACCTCATACTATTTTTTCTTTTCTTGACATGTATATACATTTTTATGAACTCTGCATAAATAGATTTTTCCATGTTAAAAACTCTTGGAGAACTCCTGAATTCTTCTTCATATGCTTCTTATATTGTAAGGCCTACAACTTGAATGGACATTAGAACAATAGCTCTTTTAATTACAGATATATTATATGCATTTGTCTATCTTCTTGTGTTTATTTCTGCAATAGGATTAGAAGGACTGCAACTGTCCATCAAGTAATTAATGTAGACTTATGATTTTAAAAGTAAATCTTAAAATAATTATGTAGCAATTATAATATTCAACAATTTAAAATCAATATATTTATAAATTTATTTTGTAGACTTATCAGCATAATTTAAATCTTTAGAAAAATTTTGTAATCAGACTACTGAAGTATATTAAAAAAGTATTTAATCTGAAAAGAAAGTTAAGTATAGGAAGGAATATAGTTTGGCTTATAAATGAAAACATCATCAAAGGAGTTCTTTTGATATAGAGTTGTAAGCTAAATTTATAAACCAAATAACTGAGTCTTTTAAATCTTTAACTTTAAAAAGTGGGAATTAGGCCAGCAAGATAGCTCAGTGTACTAAGCTGCAGGGATCAGCGTTCAAGCACCAGCACCGTATGACATGCAAGTGCCCCTGGGCCTGCTGAGCAGGCCACAAAGATCACAAGAGGTGACACATGCCTGTAATCCCAGTGCTAGGGAGGCTGAAAACAGGAAGACCACCAAGAATCCAATCTGTGCAGTGAGACCTTCCCTGTACAAAATATACTTTAAAAAAACCCTAAAAAAATAGATATTTATGTTAAAGCAAAACTAAATCCCTTGAATTATACTTTTTGAGAGGACACCAAAAACACCTTTGGGACCATCAAAATCTCACAGCTTATTTTATTATTTTGATATAAGAGAATTCTATAGTTTGGATCTTGGTTATCCCCCAGTGGGCCATGTGTTCAAAGTTTGGTAACAAGCTTATGGACCTCTTAGGATGTGATGTAACCTTTAGGAGGTAGAACCTAACGGAAGGAAGTTAGATCACTGGAGACATGCTCTAGAAGGCAATATTGGTAGCTCAGCCCCTTGGCCTCCGTGGTCCCTGAACACCATGAGGTAAACAGGTCTCTTCTGTCACATACTCCCTGAATGATATTCTGTACTGTTACAATCCTATATCCAAGTGATGAAGGACTGAAACTTCAGAAATCGTGAGTTAAAATAACCCTACTTCATAAGTTGATTCTCTCAGGTAGGGGTCAGTCCTTTATAGACCTTGTATAACTTCCTATTTATCAAGCAGTTTATAATTTTAGATGAAAACAATTACCTTGGTACAAACTATCCTGATCACAAACAGTTTATTTTTTTGGAAAAAGTAGTTACATTTACTAGTGGCAATGTACAAAGACAAGAATTAGCATTTGCCAAGTGCGTATTATCTGCCAGGTATTCAGAATCATTTCAAGAAATAATATAATACCATAGTTAATCATAAAAATCCTAAAATTAGCTAATAATCCTCACCAGACTAGTTATAAATTGAAGGTTATAGAGTTTAAAATTATCCAAAGTCATAAGCAGGACATGACAACAGCAAGACTTGAACTTCCTATACTCTTGCTCTTAATTAATCACTTCTCTATAAAAATATAATGCAAGCCACAAATACAAGCCATATATGGAATTTTAATTTTTATTGTAGCCACATTTTAAAATTAATAAGAAAATGAAACAGATGAAATTAATCCTAATAATATGTTTTATGTATCCTTCTATAGACAAAGTGTAGTTTGAGCATGTAAGTCAATGTAAAAATTATTAATGAAATAATAATCTCAATTCAGACCAGGCAATTTCCAAGGTGCTTCATAGCCAGGGTCTGCCATATTGGACAGCACAGTTCTAACCTCTGGGTCTAACCTCTGTGTCTGTGGATTAGAACCAGCTGTGGTACACCTGCAGCCAAACTAAGGAAAATGTCACAGGTTAAAAGTCAAATCACTAAAATATCAGGTCATTTTCTTTTGACCATTTTCTGGTCAAAAGACAAATGAGAGGAAATCATTCATCAGTTCTTTTCCTCTGCACAATAATTATAAATTCACCAACTGCTCTGAGTTATTTATCGCACTGGGACTGAAATAATTGTCTAAAACTCAAAATTCCACATATGCAGGAAGTGTAGGATGCAAGAAAAGTAGTAAATTCAAATGAGTCCTATATTCATTCTTTAAGCCATCTTTCTCAAATTGATTTTGAAAAATTCCACATACATTCACATAGTTCTGTATGAATTTTATCCACTCATCATCACCTCAGCTCCTACTATCAGCACACCCTCCAAGGGCTCAGTTTGGGTAAGAGTTTTCTGTTTACTTATTTTCCGTTTCCCACCTGTTGTAACTGTTTTTATCCTTCCTATTACTCCTCTTTACCTCCCTCTTCTCTTTAATTGGTTTCACAGATTCTCAGATTCACATTAGATTTTTGTATTGCTTTATTCTTTAATATTAATCATACTGCCTTGCTGCTCTTTCTCACTGCCTGCCATGTACCCTCTTCCTCTCTGCCTAGAGAAGTAGGAAATCTTCCCACCACTTTGGCGTTCCTCGATAGAAGCAAGGGACCTGGCTGAGTGATGATAGAGACTTACACAAGATCTACTGCTGGTGAAGAAAGAGCGTGGGGAGAGAAGGGGCCAGCTGCCAGTACAAGTTTTCAAAGAAATAAATAAAACCTTAAAATTGTGAGCTTTACCAATATTGGTTGTTTCAGTTGAAAGTAGCTTAATATGTTTTTAGGCTTCAGGATAATACAAAAAATTAAGGAAAAAAAGGAAGGACCTGAAATCCCACTGCTAGAGAAAATAATTGTTAGCATCTTGGTGTTTGAAAAACTTTAGTCTTTACATCACAGAAGCTTAATGAGACAGAAATATGCAAAACTATAATTCTGATTATATCTGAGATAACTAATTTTTGTCAATTACAAACAAGCCATTCAAACCACAAGTGATATTTGGATATATGTCTCTTTAAACGTAAATATAAGAAGATAATAACAATAATAATAACTATCATTAATGAATGCT